>CABFOV010003319.1:0-45237 GCA_902141375.1 Timema poppense | reverse complement strand
ACATCTTGTGAATGTGGGGAATGCCAGGCCTCCACCGTGGTTCGGATTCCACGTTAAACTGTAGGTCCTTCATTTCATCTCACAATCACCCTACCATTACATATTAGCGTAAGTGCGTATAACCCGAGCGGGTAGTAAGACGGGGTGCTATTAATAATAATAATAATTATCACTTTAAAAAAAGGGTTGGAATTCACAAAGTGGGTTAAAAAAATCCTTGTTGGACTTAGTCTGGAATCGAATCTTTTAATTTCAAATAAGAATCAATCACACAATAAGTACTAGCTGGAATTGTCATTTGTCATGGAATTATATGTACTGTAAATATCGTTCTCTACATCTATTTATGTCAATAACATTCTTCTGTCTTTACCTCCTCCCTCTGAATATTCTTTCATACCTCTCTTCTCCTTCAATCTTGCAAAGGAAAGGCGGGGCACACTACTCACTTCTTAAACTATAAAATAAGAAACTTGACAACTATTTATTATTTAAGGAAAAGTAGTAGGCTCTACATTTATAAATAAAATGCGGATCACTTTTCATCCACATCATAAACCTCTTTAAAGTTAGACCTTTATCTATTTTGTGTTTACATTATTTCAAACAGATATAATCAAGTGACCGATTGTTTCAATTAAATTTTTTAAATAATTAATAAATGCACCTTTTTTCTTCTTCAATTTTAGGAAATATCTCTTATTTATTGAAAATCCCTTGGTTTACCTCTTAATTCAACTGGCCTGTCTACCTGTATATATATTATTATTGCGCGTCTGAACTAAATGATTCGTAGCCCAGTAGTGGAAAGATAATCCAGTACTAATGTACCGCTGCCTAGGGGACACCCAGATGTACTAATCGTACATCCTTTAGATGGATGTTCTTTCCATATCTTGATGAGATAAGGTGGTGGTGATAGTGAGTACGAGGGTGATATTGAGTATGAGAGTGAGATTGAGCATGAGGGTGATAGTGAGTATGATGGCGATAATGAGTATGAAGGTGATAGTGAGTATGAGGGTGATGTGAGTATGAGAGTGATATATGAGTATGAGGGTGTTAATGAGTGTGAGGGTGATAGTGAGTATGATGGCGATAGTGAGTATAAAGGTGATAGTGAGTATGAAGGTGATAGTGAGTATGAGAGTGATAGTTAGTATGAGGGTGATAATGAGTATGAGGCTGATATTGAGCATGAGGGTGATATTGAGTATGAGGGTGATAGTGAGTATGAAGGTGATAGTGAGTATGAAGGTGATAGTGAGTATGAGGGTGATGTGAGTATGAGAGTGATAGTTAGTATGAGGGTGATAATGAGTATGAGGGTGATATTGAGTATGAGGGTAAAAGTGATTATGAGAGTGTGGTCCCAGTAGAAATACAACCTAACTTAAGCCCAACTAATCAAACCCTGGTGACCGTTGGGGTAATTCTCCTTTTGGAAAAAATGCTCATAACACCAGCCGGGAATCGAACCCTGAACCCCCTGTCTCGTAGCCAGGTGCACTGACCACTACACCATGGGGCGAGTTATCTGTTATAATGAGAACCACAGCGACAACTACCATTAAGACCTCACAAATACTAACTGTACAATATTACTACCGTTGATCATATTTAACCCATTTTATCACACTTTTAAAGTAGTTCGCACCCTATTGGGTATAGCGAGGGTTTTTTTTCTTCAAAAGTCAGAAAAGGCAGCTGCCTATGGGGCCTTAGGTTTTAGGGATATAAAAAGCTGAATCATATCTTACAAATGGTAGTAAATGAATATGCCTGTGACAAGAGAAGCCTACGTAGATTGGTGATGTGAACTTAGGATAGTTGTGTTATTTTTATACGCCCAAAATATTATTTGGTAAAAAGTACGTCTTCTTTCTATAGAAATGTTCATTCGATTACATATCTATATGGCAAAAAAAAATATGTTTTTAGTTTCCTCAGACTATCCAATCCTGTTGCTGTCCACCCACACAGCTCAAGTGCCACCACCTGTCCACCTTCACTCCAATCTTCCTCTTCTTCTCCCCCCTGGCTCTTACTGTGATTCATCTCTCCTTTTTCTTACACATCTCACAGATAATCTTCTATTACTTGCTTTCACACACATATGCCCTACTCTCACATGACCTTTCAAACATGTATCTTCAAAATCCCAACATTGTATTGTTTCCTTGTGACTTTCATACTTTCTTAGATCTCTTTTTTTCTTTATCTTTCCGTCTCTTTTTATCACTTTCCTTCTTTTACGTTTTAAGATTGCTTCAACAGTAATATCACTAGCAGAGGACTTTTATAACCCAATATCTCCATTGCACGTCCTCCTTTTGTGTGCGTACGTTGCCATGTTGGTTTATTGGTCCACGGGGATTGGTCTTTGTTGATATAATGCAATTTCATCACCACATTATGTCGTTTTGTTCAATATTATTTAACCATAACAAACCATAATATAAATTTCCTGTTTTTAATATCACCTTTTCCGAAATATATGACTCCAAAGTGATTGGTCCTACTATGGTGCAGCTAATAAGGTAGGATCATAGTGTAATAACACCAAGTGGGAATGAGCTTTTAGGTAGACGGAGATTATGCTAATTAAAGATGAAAGTATTGCTACGTATTAACATCAATGTTTAAGAGCCCATCTCACAACTAATTAAAGGTAATATTACATTATATACAATACTTTACTCGATTAACAGGAATATTACATTGTTTACAAGAATTCACTCGACTAACCAGAATATTACAGTAGCATACATACAAGACTTCACTTGATTAACAAGAATATTACAGTAATATAATATACTAAAAATCTATTAGCACGTACACACAAAAATAGTTAATTCATGATCATGTCAATACATACAATAATTAATGAATTCAAATTATATGGGGCAGATTATTAACTCACCGTGAAATTATGTTATTGATACGACCCAACTCACGAGAATTCTACACAAGTTGACGGCCAGCTCGTACCGGGGGACACACTAGCCATACCTTGCCCACTTGCTAGACTCAACTAAAATGATGGCCTGGTCCATGTCGCTGTGGGGGGCTGCCGACTCATGCTATAATAGATTTTCTGAGATTGTTTAAGACACTGTGCTCCTCTCCTGACACGTCAATTCCATTCCATATATAAACGCTCACCTCTCGTTTTAGTTTTTAGTTAAGGTTGTACAACCTTATCTATCCCACCACACCTTCTCCACTACCCTTGGGAACGCCACCTACCAAGTCAGAAGCTTCTGGTCTCGAGTGTCGCAGGGTTCCCTCGTGGGCCCGGTGCTCCTCAGTCTGTATGTGAACGACATTCTAAAATCCTCAGACACCAAGTTGGCACTGTATGCGGACTACACGGCTCTAGTAGCAGAGTCGTGGCGAGGGCAGCTGGCGGAGAAGCGACTCCAGACGCACCTGACGCAGTTGGAGGGGTGGCTGATCACCTGGAGGACAAGTATTAACATGTAGAAGAGCCCAGCAGTGCTCTTCACATAGAAAAGTAAGTTCTAAAGGCCGGCCCCACTCCGGTTGTTCGAAGAATAGATCAGATGGGCGAACAGTGTTAAGTACCTGGGACTTTCGCTGGAGACTATACTGACCTTGAGACTACACTGCACTGAGAGACTCAACAAGGCGAGGCAAAGGTTGGGAATCCTAGACCCACACTGCTATACAGGTGTAGCGTTCATTCCGAATGTTGGTCAAGATAAATGTCACCAAAATGGAGATCATATTAACATGGTCCTAGACATGCAATGTGAGTTTGATGCTATTTTAAGGTGCCCATCTACCAGAGCAAGTTAACGCGTTGTAGACGTTTAGAAATCCAATTTTATTTGAGTTGTGGTTTAGTATTTATTTTTATAACATACTTTACACCAAAATAAATAAACAATATATCATCAATCGCTCTTTATACATCTAAAAAAATTCAAATATTTAATTTTAAAAAACCATGAAAGGGTGAAACTATTTAATTTTACAAAAAAATCTTACCAGAAATATCTAAATTGTCGATTTAATGGTTATATATATATATATATATATATACACACTAGCCTTATTTAATAAAAGAGTATTGTTAATAGGATAAAATTATAGCATTTCAAGATAATTTAGGATAGTATAGATCTTTAGGATTTAATAATTGCCATCCCCTCCACCCAAAAACATAAAAATGTGAATATGTTTGCCCTCACGTAGGTGGCCCCATAATCATGAGAACTCACCTGTACTGAAATATAATTGACTAGGAGTATGAAAGCTAGGTTTGAAAGTTAATTAGTACAATATTGTTTGAAGGCTACTCTATACGTCTTGTTAGCGTTTTCAATCATTCAGCTGGATTGTATTCATTTATAAAATGTCTGGATTTGGTATTTAAAGATAGTATGAGGAATTATGATAATACTTTGTTTACGCTTTCTGATTAATATTGATATTTTTAATGTAATATACTGCCGATAACGGTGAGAATGGGGTCTCGAATGTAGAGAGGGTGTACTGAGACTAGATTAAAAACAAATTAAGGTTTTTCAATCTCCTTTCACGTAACTGTAGGTACACTCTCTATAAATTTAACCTTCCTAACGTGATCAGTAAACTACATAGGCGTACAACCCGAAGTGTTAGTAAGACGCGGTGATAAAAAATAAAATGTAAGATTTATTTACAATATGATAGTAGGCCTATCCAGCCTCATCAATGGCTAATTGTACTAAATGCGAGTTTTTTACCACCACGTCTTACTACCCGTTCGGGCTGTATGCATATTTACTAATTACAATAATGATTATAGGGATTATAAAGTTTAAATTTAGAGGAAGTGTACCCACATTTGCGTGGAGAGAGAGAATGTAACTACTTTGGAATAACTACTCATAGTACACCCGACCAATATTCGAACCTCGATCTCTCCATCACCGGTAGTCTATTCTAATGCAAGGGTATCACCATAGACCACGTGGCCACCAAGCCGGGTAATGCGAGGTTATTGTGGTCTGTTTTGCCGGGGATGAGTAGAGAAGGGATAGAATCCCGCACTGGGCATATTTAGGGTATATTCTCCTAAATAGTTCTCCACTCTACCTCCACGCTAATATGTGTACACTCCCTCTATTTTCCACTATACCTCATCCCAACCCTATATAAGTAATTAAATGAATAAAGCTGGGACTATAGTAAGAGGCAGTGATAGATGAAAAGAGTTATATTTGGTCACTAGGAAGTGAATAAAACGTGTCAGAACTCTTGATCAACCTTAAACTCTTAATATGAAGCAGTTAACTTTTTTTTTTCAAGTTTAAAATGAAAAATACCTTCTCTTAAAGTTAGAATCTGACTTTATTCCCACCTGCATTTGAATTATGTATGTAGAGTTCCGGCGGTAGCTTTATGAACTAGAGCCACAAACCAACATAAAGCCACTTGGGTGGACAGGTACGAGGGTAATTTGTATGGGTAGAGTTCTGGAGATTGGGTTAGAGTTGTAGAGTCACTTTTCATATCCAGGAAAATTATCTAACATTTACAATAAAATAAATAAAATTATACGTTCACAAGTGTTTAAAAGATGCTGTGCAAAATTTATTTGGAGCAGGTGAAATTATTTTAGTTTATGAAATTAAAAATAATTAAATTGTCAGAAGAAAAATGTTTTGTTTCGATTGTATCTCACGGGAACAGTAGTTTTGCTTCTTTTTTTCTCTCTTGTTTAGCGTCTAACTTTAAAGTGAGTATTAAAATAAGTTTAAATAAAATAAAATGAACTCATCATTTGTGCTGAAGGGAGTTGTTGAGGTTTATCTTCATATTAAAATACAAGATTTTCTAATCAGACCTCTTTCAAATTTGAAATATGGCTGACAATATTGTAACATAAAATTGTGACTACGCACAACGTTTTGAATCAAAAGCAAAATTCAAATGGTCAACTAATCAGGAATAAGTGTGGATCTAATATCTCCATATGTGAATGGATAGTGAGACTCATTTCAATTATAACATTAACATCTTTGTTTGCTCAATCATCAGCCTCCTTTGGCAATGAATAAAGATATTTTCATATTGTAAGCAATTGAAATGTTCCCATACAATTTAAGTATAGACTCGTGGTATATAATTAACACCTACCACTCTCAGAAGAGAAATGTCCAATCTAAAAAAATAACACCGCTCCAATAAGAGAAATATCCAATACAAACAATCAGCATTTACACCCTCCCCCAAGATAAGTTTCCGATCAAACAAGCAACACTTGAACCCTCCGCTAAAATAAGTGTTCAATACAAATAATCAAACACCCTCCTTTCCTCCCCACCCACTCGCATGAAATTTTAGGATACCCTCGACAGATGTTCAACAACTAATGAGATAACCATGTGAATAAAATTAAACTCTGTGTTTTAAATGGAGTAATGTTTTACTTATGGTGGAAAAACATGTTTTGCTATAAAAACTGTAAAATAACTGCCCTTAAATAAAGTTCTCTACATCTTCACCTTAAAACTATTTTATGGAACCCAAGAGTAAGACTCTTTGTGCCGACATCCTCAACATTTTTCCACCACGGATTACCATCTGTCCGGGCTATACACATTCTTAACTAAGCTAATAGAGTAATTATGGGAAAGGTTGAATTAGATAATAAGTGAATCCACATATTTATAGAACCCAATTATGAAAATATACCCTCAGAGATTCAAACTTATAACTCTCGATTAGATGCAAGCATGATTGGTTGAGCCAGACATGTAGTTTGCGTGCCCACCGATGTGAGTTAATGGTACCTTAATGGGTACAAATACAAACTAATAGGGAGGTTAGAAAATAAGTAGGAATAAATAGCAAGGAAAAAAAAAATGAGAGAGGAAGAAAGAAAACCAATAATATAACAAAAATAAAGAAATAGATAGCGGTTTAAGAAGAAGGGCCAGCGAAAGGTTGACGAAGAGAGAAACAATACGGACCAGGTTGAAGAACACAAAGAGATAAAGAATGGTTAGAAAGGGAGGAAGGGAAAGAAAACGTCGCACAGTTTTGTGTGTGAGTGGGATCGATAGAGCTGTCGAGTTGGCGCCCGAAATACCCCACTCTCGCCCGTGTGGTGGGTGGAGGGTGGTCCAGGGCACCACGTCCACGGGTGAGGAGGAAGGGAGGTCAGAGCACAGCCCCCTTCACACACTCATTAACATCGCTGGTTACAACAACACATATTTTAATACTGGGACAATGTTTTGTTTGTTTTCTCTTTAGATTTATTTTTAGAGTGTTAAGATAGTTTGGAAAATATTTCAAACTAGATGGAGTACGATAATCTTGTCAAAGTTTGAAATACTTGGTTTTTAGTCTTTTGTAATTCACGTGATGTAAACTTTGCTAACTATGAGAGGTTTATGTGGACAAATTATAGCTACACCAAGTGTGCATTCAAACCCTCTCACAAGCAATCCAGTCTAGATCATATTGATGTACAAGCCGATTGACCGCCAATATAGGTAATAATAATAATAATAATAATAATAATAATAATTTAAATTCCCTTTATTATAGGGCTGAGCAACAGTAACAAGACCAGGACTGACACGTACATACATACATACATACATACATACATACACACATACATACATACATCCACACATACATACATACATACATACATACATACACACATACATACATACATCCACACATACATACATACATACATACATACACACATATATACATACATACATACATACACACATACATACATACATCCACACATACATACATACATACATACATACATACATACATCATTGGTTGAATGGACAAAGGTGTCACTCTCCTGTTATACTAGCCTGCTGATGACCGAGCCTCAAACCTCGATTGGTTCTACTGATGTTGATTTTTTCTAATTTGTATTTCCACTCTCCTTCTAAGCAAATGAAAGCAGATTAGCTTTAAAATACATACTTCCTAATTCTTAACCCATTAGAATAACTATCACATATGCTTATAGCCTGAACAGGTAGTAAGATACGGTGATAAAAATAAAGCGATATTCTCTATTTATGTCAAGCATATTCCTTAGTATTCACCGAGAAGTGAGGAAAACTGGTGAAATAAATATAATGTTGGAAAGACACAGATAAAAACCCTAGAAGTTAGTATGATCTACTCTACATTGCAAAATAAATTGTTTTCCACCTCATTAACAAGTAGTTATTCAGTTAGTTTTTTTGAAATTCGTAGCTTCCATCCTCCATCTCGCCAACTCCAACTTAGAAATTTCAAACTTTAAATCTCATTTTGTTATCTGGAATGGTCTCTACCTGTCTTCCAAACATCGATTTGATACTTCACTTAAAAAGTCTTCTATTTGGAGCCCTCTCCCCAGCCCATTTTGAAATTTAACATTACTGGACATTTCTCGTTATATGGAGTGATTTCTCTACCTGCCTGCCAAATTTCGGTTATACAGCTCATCTAAAGGGTTCTCCTTTTTTCATGGACAAATGTAATTTTCTTATGTTTTATATGTCTATATAATTACAGCTATGAATATTTTAGTAAATGCTTCCGTATTTAAAAAAAAGTTATAAGGGTTTAATAAGGCAAATATCTCAAGTGTTACTTAAATTTAATCATCTTGGAATTAATTTACGATACATAATATCTACTGAAATTGAGAAAAATGTATAATATTATAAAGTTGAGAAAATTAATATCAATGTAACATAGTTTTCGCTTTCCAAATTTGTGCCTATAATTCTTTGTTAAATACGTGGTAGTACATTTGACACAATGTTTCATTAGCTGTATGTTAGTACGTCATTCCAGTACATTGAGATATATTCAGAGAACAGGGAGTCACATATGTTTATCCTTGAAATGAACATGATTTCAGGTGAATCTAAATATGATTGTAAATAAATGCCATATCACAGATCAGAGACGACTCTCTTTTGAGCGCGCAGGTGCAAGGGAACCACTCATGATTTTACACAAAATTGTTGGAGAAAGATCGCCGCGGGTCAGGTGAACCGAACAAACAAGATAACACAATTAAAACCAACATCAGTCAGCACAATATAATTACAATTGGTGAAGTCATGGATATACGCCCCAAGATTATAACGGGCGTGACTTGACTGTCTATTGTCTGTCAAAGATATACGCTTCTCATGCTCAAAGATAGCTACACCAAACAACCGTAACTCGTCACCAAAGAATACCAACATTCCAACACTTCCCCTCGAACTGGTTGTTGAAAGAACGTCACTATTGCGAATCACCCAGTTTGACTGATCCCATGAATTGCATGTGTTTAACTTTGGGCAGGCCTTTATTTAAGAAGTTTGCGACTTGATCGTCCGTTGAGATGTGAAGCACACGAAGTTCCTTACGTTTGAGTACGTCCCTCACGAAGTGGTGACGGATGTCGATGTGCTTGATCCTTGCATGGAATATTGGCTTCTCTGCCAACTTAAATGAGCTTCTGTTGTCGCAGAAAATAGTCATCTCGCCCAAGTTGCCGAAACCCATCTCGACGAGGAATCGCCGCAAATAGACGGCTTCCTTAATCATATCTGACAGAGGTATGTATTCATCCTCTGTCGTCGACAGGGCAACAGTTCACTGTTTTTTGATTCCCAGGATACCGGTCCACCATGTAGCATGAATATATACCCGGTTTAAGACCTCCGGTCTTCAGGACAACTTCCCCAGTATTCATCTACAAATCCTTTGATTGTTCCTGGATCTGAGCCATAGGTCAACCCCACATTGATGGAACCCTTTGGATAGCATAATACACGCTTGGTGGCCTTCCAGTGATCGGTACTATAGCAGTTGTTGAACTGCCCCAGATGGCGTACAGCAAATGGTATGTTGGGTCTTGTAATCGATGCCAAGTATGTTATAGCCCCGACCAGCTCACGGTATGGAAGCCTTAGATCGTCTTCCGACTGCTTTTAGTTTTTCCTCAGCCTCAAGTTTGTGTCCCCGGGGGTGACAACAGGTTTGCATTCAGATATGCCTAACCGCGAAAGCAGATCGCGTACGTAGCCATGCTGATGCATTGTCTCCTGCCCTTCTGTCTGGTTAAACTCTATTCCCAGACAAAATTTAGCATAGCCTAGATCCTTGACTTCGAATTGTTCGGCCATTCTCCTTCCAAGTTCAGAAATTCCTGCCCGGTCACGGGAAGCGATTAGGATGTCGTCAAAATATGTCGCAATTAGTATAATGTCTTCCCCTTAACCCATATGGAACAAACAAGGGTCTGATACTGAAGGTGTCGTACCCAGGCTTCTCAAGGTTTCGTCCAGCTTAAGGTACCAGCTCCTTCTTGCTTGTCGTAAACCGTAAAACGATTTCTTCAGGAGGAATACCTTGTCCCTTCTACTCAATTCTTTAAGCATAATCCTTGCCTTCACCCCGATCTGACTCTGGCCCTCCGAATCATTAATATCTTTAAGAATTTCTCGTAAAGTCTTCGGTGGTTCAATATAAACCTCTTATTTTAGGTGTCCATTCAAGTAAGCAGTTTCTACATAAAATTGCCTAATATTCATTCCGTACTGGGCTGCAATGGATTCCAGGAGACAAATGGTACCTGTTTGAGCCACTAGAGCGAATGTATCCATGTAATGAGCGCCGGGCTGCTGACTAAAACCCTGGGCGACCAAGCGTGCCTTTTTTCTTTCAAGCTTACCATCTGATAGGAACTTGTTCCATAGAACAATTCAGTTTCCGATTACTTTGTGACCTCTAGGACGATTAAAATATATCCAAGTCCCGTTCCTCACGATAGATTTCATCTCATTGCCGGTGACTTGGCACCATTCGTCCGCATCGGGACCGCACATTGCTTCATTTATAGGCATTTCTAAGAGAAACGCATGCTCCGCTTCCTCAGCGCTCTTAGCCAAACTTGAAATGACTTGATACGGCTTCTTCGGTCTTCCTCTCGAACCTAGCCTGACCTTACATGACCGACCACAGCCCCTTGTTGTGTGATCAATTTTCTGACGCACATCTACGTCAGTTGCCATGTCATCGGGGATGGAAGAGATGTCCCCATCTTCACCCGATCGTTCAGGTGATGGTGCATCTTCAACGGTATTGACAAAGCCTAGGAATACCTCGTATTCGTCGTCCTCATAGTGTGTGAATGGCTGATGAACTTCAGCGCTTATAACCCGAACGGGTAGTAAAACGTGGTGATAAATAATAATAAAACTTCAGCGCGGCACGTTGGAGGCAATTCAATGTCCGCAAATCGTCAAGCCTGTGTAGAGTCTTCGTCCTTCGTGTCCATTTCCCGGTCCATTTGAGTGTTGGCTATCAAACGAGGCTTTACATCCTCCATGAATTTGACGTCACGGCTTATCACAACTCGACACTTCTTGGGTGACCACACACAGTATGCCTTGGACTCATCCGCGTAAACAAGGAATGTCCCTTCCTTTCCACGAGAGTCAAACTTTCCTCTTCCGGACTCTCTGTCCAGGTAGAGCACTTCACTTCCAAATACCCTAAAGGAAAACACGTCCAGCACTCCACCTGTCCATTTCTCGTACGGTGTTCGACCATCCAAGCTCTTCGTTGGTAGACCATTTCGGAGATAATTCGCAGTATTAACCGCCTCAGCCCAGAAGGAATTGGGCAAGTTTGCTTCCATAAGAAGGAATATGGCAACGTCAAGAAGAGAGTTATTATTTCTTTCCTCCGTGCCATTTTGCTCCGGGTTGTATTGGACAGTCAACCTTCCGGTGATCCCTCGCCTTTTCAAGTACTTGTCAAACTCCTTGTTAGTGTATTATCCATCATTGTCGGACTGCAAGCATTTTACAGTTTTACCCTTTTGGTTCTCAACAAGGGTTATGTACTCAATTGTAGCTTTGAGTACTTCAGCCTTTGACCTTAATAATCGATTCTCGCACCATCTGGTGCTGTCTTCGATAAATTCGACAACATACCTTGTTTCTCCCATGGACGTTGTCCTCATGGGTCCACATACATCTGAGTGTATCACGTCCAAGACGCCTGTGTGACGGCTTGAATTGCTGGGAAACGTGGTCCTTGTAATTTTTGCCCGTATACAAAGGTCACAGTTCAACTTACTTGCTGAATCCGCCAGCGAAACCCCCTTCACAACACCTTTACGAATGGTATCCACAATGTCCTTCGCATTAGTGTGACCCAGTCGTATGTGTAACAAATCGAAAAGAACTTGGTTTTTGTTCAAAAGTGAAGTGACAGTGCACGTGCCCTGTTTGAATTCACACACTTAGTACAAATCGTTGACCCTGACATCACTTAGTAGAGTATTCCCACTCAAGTTTTGTATAATGGCACCGTCTTTTTGAAACCAAACGTCAAAGCCACGATTCGTTATCTTACTGACCGAAAACAGGTTCGTTCTCAAGTCGGGTACAGACATTGCATTGTCTAGCGTTACGTTCCTTTTGTTAGCGAATACGTTTGCTACAAACTGTGCTTTGCCTACGCCCACCGTATCACAAAAAATACATGATTGGCAGTGTGGTTGATTGTAATGTGAAAAATACATTGTTCTGCTTTCCGTGTTTACGCTTTTGTGAAGACTTATCTTGGAAGAATTTAAGAATCATTTATTTAAATCGAATAAGATGCACATAACAACGTTGTTAAACATGAAAAATTCTTTATATTTGGCTGCACAGCTCTCCATTTATTAATTTCGTAACTGCTTTATTTTAAGGTATTTAATTATTGTACCTTAAATATATCAAAATATATAATAATATGTAAAAATGTAAAATATTAGTTTAAATAATATTATATATGGATAATTATGTATTAAATAGGTTTATAAAAAGTGTCTCTACCATAGTTCAGAATATTTGAATTTGTGCACCACCTTATATTTTATTCACGAGCTGCCACTGTCACAGATGAAACATGTGAGGTTGTGTATCATTTGTTAATGTATAATCTGACGTACATTTCTGAGTCAAATAGATAAATAGGATGTTGTTTTATTTTATTTCACACAAGGGCGTGAACCTTTTCCCAACATTTATCCCATTTCCGCACATAAATGCCACATCCAAAATCCCCAGAGGGAAACCCTTAAAACTTGTCGGCTTTCCCGGGCGCCGGACGTCACGACGTGGTGAGATTGGGGTGTGAGAGGGGGGAGTAGCATTGGAAGAGGATTACTAGACAACTCACCGAACCGCAGGGAATAGCGGAAAACAGAGAATAAGGGGTAGAAAGAAGGCTTGTTTAAATAGCTTAGGTTCGTAGGTGAGTCTTTGTAACAGATTGGGACAATGCGCGACAACGATATATGAGTGTTATATTCCTAGGGCACGACTAACAAAGTAGGCTGTTGGCTAAAATTAATAAGCTATGTCGCGATAGCTTACAAGCTATTTTATAAATAGTTAACCTCGCGCCCTCCATTGAAAATAAATGGTACGATGCCCCACACAGAACTTTTACTGTTTTTATCTTAATATTTATATTTACTAAAAACATAAATGAAATAATATACACTCTTATTTACCTACTATATTGCATTAGGGACCAGGGGCGTTGCACGAAACATATTTAGGGGAGAGGGATGAACCAGTGCTTATCCCAACTCTAAGCATTTTGAAATTAAGAAAAAATCCCATGGGGCAAGAAAGAGTACAGGGTAAAAATTGAGAACTGGGAAATGGGTGAGGTATGGGGTGTTGGGAGAGGGGGGCAGGAAGAGGCTCCTAAAAAAATGTGGGGTGATAATCAAACCTTGAATCGAAGATTTAATCAACTGTATATTTAAATTTATTTGTTTATCCTGGTTTTTTCAAGCTATTAATATTATTTGTTTTACATTCCCCATCATTGCGTGTAGGAAAGCTACGAAGTTTTGGTTTGTTAAATCTCCAGGACTTATCATGTGATCAACTTAGAAACATTACCTAAATCTTAAAACTATTGGGCCTACAAAGTAGGATAGTCTGTGCATCTACGGTTAATATAACTCTCAATACTGATTGAAGTCATCATTTAAAAATGTCTTTTTCCACGAAAGTAAAAGCTCTGTAGGCAACTTACTGACGGGTCCGGACAACTGAGCGCCGCCCTCCTAGGTGCCAGAACAGCTGAGCGCCAAAAGAAACCCCACTTTTTTCTTTAAAAAATTTCACTTTTTTTTCTAGCATAATACATTACATTCTTTTTCTTTCTAATTAAAAAGTGATGAGTAAAAACAAAAGATTCACTTTTTTATTTTACGCAACATCATATTTTATTTAAAGGTTCTTTGTATTGTATTAATGCATTGCAATATCTAGGTTAGATTAGGTTAAGCTAGGTTAGGCTAACTTTATAAATATGAATTAATTAAATTTCCTCTATTAAGATTTTGTAAACAATTCCAAAAATAAATATTTACGTAATTGAAAAATATGTTATGTTGCGCTGAAAAATATGATTAGTTAAAAAAAAAGGTCATTTTTAGTTTTTGCCCATCGCGTTTTAATTTTAATTGAAGAATATATTTAAAAAATTGTTCATTTTTTATATTATAAAAAAAAGTGCATTGAATTATACTAGAAAATAAGTTAATCAAAAAAATAAAATAAAAAAGTGGTGATTTTAACGTCCATTTGTCCTGGAGCCCAGTTTTCCTAGCGCCCAGTTGGCTGCACCCAGTTGGCGGCGCCCAGTTGTCCTAGACTGACTTACTGACGTATATTTGTTTTATTTTTACTGTCAAAATTTAAAAAAATATTCATGTACTTTACCGATTAACTTAGTTGTTATACTTATGGACCATCTAACCTTATCCTATGGTAGGCGTAAATAAATAAGACACATAATCTTTTCTTTCAAATAATCTATTATATAAAAAATGAATACAAGCTTAAAACAAATGCTAGCATGGTAGGAAATAGTGGATTATTAGACAGTATTTTAACACACATTAAAATTAATGGGAACTTAAATGGGTAGCAAATTAAAGGTAAAAAGAGGTAAGTATATTTAACACTAAAAAAAAAGGTAATCACAAAGGTCATCACACGAAAGACATATATAATAGTAATGGTTTTCTTAAATAATTACTTACTAAAGCTTAAAGTATATTATTTAAAGATTATATACTTTATTTAACAATATTTTACTTACTAAGACAATAGTTAAGGTTAATTAATTTGCATATATTGAACTTCAAACTAGCCTGGCCAGAAATAAAATCCTTACTTCACCGTCACCAACAAACCAGACCAAAATAGCGTGACGTTAAGCCCGCATGCCCACTAATGCTTGTTTTATTTACTATAAATTGTTTATAATAATGATTCTATGTGACCAATAATATATGTTTTAATTATTATAAATTGTTTAAAATAATGACTCTATGCGACTAATAATATGTCGTAAAAGAGAATCAACAAGCCCGGGGGTGGGGGATGTTTTTATGTTATGCTAGCAGCATTACAAGGCTGCCACAGTAAACCAAGTCAACAAGAAGCTATCAGAATGGAATAGCCAAAATGAACCTAAGAATTAACTTGGTAGTTTTTACCATTTTAATCATTTACATTTCTATTAGAATTGTGCATCTTCCTATAATAATTAAAATCCTTGAAAATGTAAATATAAAGCTAAAACCTAAATATCGTGAGCCGACCCAAAATATGTTGCAAACCCAGGTGGTTTCGCGACCTTCAGGTTGGAAACCACTGCTTTATTATAACACAATTAGAAGCAAAATTTAAATAATAATATGCTCCTTAAGATGTCGAACTCACTCGTCACTTTATCAAAGAATTAGCTATTTGGCCAATATTAACTAAAAACATTTTCAGCTGTAAAATAAAGCAATAAAAAACATAGATTATCAATTTTTCTACAGTATTTTGACACCTGTCTACAAATGTCCTCCTGTTTAATAACATCATGGAAGTTGCAATAAATGTTAATATTGGTAAATAATTAACTATTCAAAAAAGGTTTTGTAATAAAGTGTGTGAGGGTGAAGGGGCTTCCCCTGACATTTTATACATTAACTGATGGCAAATTCGAAATCAGCACTCTAAAGTAACATAGTTATACGAAATTTCATGCAAAACGAAACAATAAATAAGAATTTTTAAAATTTATCCCAAATTTGAAAATGTTAAAGGGGAATGGAAAATGTTTATTTTTTGTTTAATGTAACCTACTTAATAAAAAAAAATATATAAGAGTTTTAACAATGTAACATAGCCCTAAGTTACTCCTCTTCATTCATTGTTGCTTCGAGCCTATTTAAATTGCTTTCATGAAAGCCTTTTTACTTTCTCGCTATTTTACAGGTAGAGAAAGTATTGTGCTCATCAAAAAAATCGAGCTCAAGATTTTGATGAATCTTTACGTTTCATGACCCCCCGAATAAAAAAAATAATTGTTTTTGACTTTCCATCTGTCTTTCTGTCTGTAACTCCAACTAGAGCCTAAAATATTTTACCGATCTGGCTAAAACTTGGTATCTAGGGCTTTCATAGGGTTGCCCCAAGGAAGTTGGGTTTTCTTATTAGGTGTTCTATCTTATGACAGGTCCACTCCTTTAGTCAGTGATCTTATACCACCCACGTTCCCTGTCCCTTGGTTCCTCTTTCAGCTTCCAGAATTTTCTCCTTTCCTTCATGTCATCCAATATTTGACTCCGCCTTCTTACTAAGCTCCGCTTTCCATCAACCTTGATCTTTCTATGATATTCTGCAGAAGACAGTCCCCCATAAGAATATGTCAGATACAGTTTGCTTTGCACTGAAGAATCACATCCAAAATGTTTCTCTTCTCACTTACTCTTATTATTACATATTATATATGTTTGTATAAACTAAATTAATGTAAATGTTCAAAGACAAGTAAATCTTAGAATATACCGGTAAATACTAACACTACCAATATTGGATGGTAAAAGTTTGATATATATTGTAGAATGTTTACATTGTGAAATTTTACCCAGACTCATCGGTAAATTCTATCATTTATCGGTGGACGTGCCTGAGTAAAAGTAGTCATAAGTATTACTATAATTAATTAAATGTATTATTTTAGTTTACTATTTTAAATCTACCGCCAGGCATTTTTAATTCAAATAGACTAGGCTAGGTTGGATCAGGTTAGGCTGTGCTATGTTATTGGTTTACTCTAAGAGCTGGTTAAAGCTGGAACGAGGCATTCCCCTCCCACCCAACACTATTTTGCAGGCTCTAACACGTTCCTGAATCACACTCTTTGTGCGTGTATTAGAGTGGCTCAGGACCAATACTAGCCTAACATAACATAACCTAACATAACTCACTCTATTGGAATTAAAAGGCTTTGCGGTAAATAAAAATTATCTAACCAAAATTATACTTCAAATGAATTAAATTTATAGTTAAAATTAATTTTACCAAGACTTGTTTGTAGATGCTAAGATTTAACAGTCTTCAAACTTTTACAGTTACACATACATATATACTTCATTCACGGGAGGAGTTTACCTCTGAAAGGTCTTCTTTCTTACCAATATCCTACTATATAATATATTTCTGGTAGGGAAAACAGTCCTTTCCCAGGTAAACTCCTACCGTGAACGAACAATATGTATACACACATGCATTTAAGAAATTAAACACAATTGAAAACCAACTCAACGGGAGCATTGAATTTTCATTTGTTGGCACAACTGTAGTTATTCCCGTTATCCATTGAGTTTCCCTAGTGGACCACTGGCTGTAATATCACCGTGCACATTGACCATCTGTTGCAGCTAAACCCCATTTCTCCCGGAGAAGGGAGGGGGGTTTCAGATTAACCCAACATGCTCTTGCTAATGTGATGCCCTTACACAAAGAGAAAAATAGAGATTTTCAAGAAATTTTTTTTCAAGTTCATTTTAAGGGTATCCAACTATGCTTAAATTTATGAAATTCTACCTGTAAGAAATGAATATATAATATTTTATTAAATAATTTATAATATTCTTGTGTACATGTAACTTTAATAAGTGTTTGGTTTTTGAATCTGCATTAACCAAATAATGTTTTTGCGATCAAGGAATAAGAAGTTCGATTAATCATAGAAATTATGGTTTAGAAACAAGATAGTTAGTAATTATAAGTATAAATACCATGGTTCAGATAAAAATATATTGAATTTAGGTGGAAAGAGCGTAGATTAGAAACAAAAAGTGTATTGCCAAGCTTTAGCACCATGGTTTATAGGCAATACGGTTGAATGATAATATAGAAACTATGGTTTGGATAGCAGGAAGCTGATTGCTCAATATAGGCCTATATATAATGGTTAAGTATCAATAAGGTTAACTACTGATTATATTTCCCGTATTTTAACAACAAGAACATTAATCGTTGGTTAAAGTAACCAATCTTTATAAATTAGAATATTGATTGGTAGTTATAGAGACCAAGGTTTATAAATAAGAAGATTAATTGATAGTTACAGAGACCAAGGTTAAGAAACAATAAGATTGATAGCTATGTGTAGACTAGACTATATTTAAGAAAGCATAATGTTGATTGTTAAATATAGAGAGCGTAATTTAGAAATAATAATATTGATTGCTTAGTGAGTATACCCTTGTTTACAGGGGTGTTGAAACGGTTGTTTATGTTTGGGTTTTGGAGAAAGTAAATATTTCAAAACTATCTTAATTAGTAACATTCCAAAAAAATTCAAAAACTAGTCATTAGCAATCTACAATAAATTTAAGATCTATACGCAAAATAAAAATATATTTCTTGAGATAGCACCTAAATATAGAAATTGAACAACATTCATTAAACTTTTTCAGCTGGGGCCCAAGGAACAACTAGATCTGGGCCTAGAGAATTTTCAGTACAACTTTATTGGGTTCGATTTATGGATATGGTATCGAAAGAAAAGTATCGATACTATACACATTAAATTATCGGAAGAAAAATATCAATATCATTCTAGTATCGAAAGAAAAGCATCACTAACAGTAAGCATCGGTATCTAAATTTAAATCTAGATTTTTTTTAACCAAGTAATATTAATTTAATCATTTGAATAATAATGGTATTTTCATGCCTATTTGAACACTGAAAACTATAATGACTTTTAATAGTTTAAAATAAATGATGCTTGATATTTATCCAACTTCTTAGAAAACGTCCATAATTCACTTCTAGGAAAGTCAATTTTTTAACTACATTCATTATTTATATGCTCTATCAAGATAGATTATTAACTACTGATATGCAATATAATTATTTGTATTATTATTATTAGCACCACGTATTACTACCCGTTCTGGTTGTACGCACTTACGCTAATGTGTAATTGTAGGGGTATTGTGATATGAAATCGAGGACCTACAGTTTAACGTGGAATCCTAACCACGGTGGAGGCTTGGCATTCCCCACATTCCCAAGTTGTGATTAATACACGTCTTTTCAGAGGTAAAGGAAGGGTTTGGTAATCAGATAAATCTGTGCCGGAACCAAGGATTGAGCCCCGGACCCCAGCACAGAAGTCCGACACTTTACCCCTAGACCACCAGGTCACCCGATAAGCAATAAAAGAATTGACACCCTTCACTGCTTCATCTGCTTAAATAACGCACATAAACTTTTCTGCTTCGTTTGCTTGTGGCACCCTTAAGTGAAGTGAGTTCATTGAGCTCTACTGAAGCTGCTTTTGTTTGGTTTGGGATGACAAAGTCTGCACTGGGGGGGAGCGTTAGGGGTTCAACACCCCCCCCCTCCCCCCAACAATTCATGAACAAAATATAGATGGCTATATTAATGGGTCAAACAATATCAAAATTGAGGTACAAGTACAAATTAGGGGGCTGTGTTACCATAAAAAGTATTTCAAAAAGATTCTAGAAGTGTTTAATATTCATATTTTTTCCTAGCCTTCGACCGTTAAGGGGTTATGTTTCCATAGAAAACACTTCAGATAGCTTCTAGATCTTTTTAGAATTTAGAATTTTTTCTATCCTCCGGAAATCGGGGGTTGGGCCCACCAAAACCTCCCTGAAATTAAGGTCTGGCTACGGCCTTGGGGATGGCCATGTTCATTATTAAGGTAGTAGACTGGTCGCTTCTCTCCTAGTGAGGCTGTATTGATAAATAAAAATGAACGAACAGCTGTTAGTTATGATGAACTAAAAGGTATTGAATGCTAAATTGTTGCTTGCTGGTCATGCATAAAATGATTGAGAATTGAGAAATAGTGTAATTGGTTCTTACTCTACAGTCCACCCGAGTAAACATTTAATCCCAGCAAAAGTGAAGATAACAAAGAAGTATTTTCTTTCGAGACCGATCCGATACTGGAGTGTGAGTACTAATATCAGTAAAAGTATCGAGTAAAAAAAATACTAGTAATTGAAAGTAAAATATCGATATTGGTAAAGTATCGATACTATTTTACCATTCATAGTTCGAGTAAAGCCTACACATAAAACGTCAAGACTCATCCTAATTTCGAGGTTGACTGTTTTCATGACTTCACCCACTTCGGAGGCCACATGGTCTAAGGTGCTACTGTTGCAGTAGACTAGACTGCCTATGATGGAGAGATCGAGATTTGAATCCCATTCAGGTGTACTGAGGGGGAAGGGGGTTTCCAAAATAGTTTTCCACTCTCCCTCCAAGCAAATGAGGGTACCCTTCCTTGAAGTAACATTTTCCTAATCTCTAAAACCACTAGCGTAATTATTACAGATAGCAATAGCTCTATTTTATATTGGCTGGTAAGAAGAGATGGCAATAAGCTTTACAGTCCCTTTCACACATTTCACTATAGGCTTACAAGACAACAGGTGGAAAAAAAGTAGTATAAATTATCAGGGACTCTGATATAAGCCATAAAATATTTGTTAACAAGAAATAATAACAAATATAAATTAAGTGTCAATCACACAATTATATTTTAAAATAATTAGCAACAATGTTTATAGCTTTAAAACGTGTATTAGTGCTATATCAACCTGGCAAGGATAAAGTTTTTGGTAAGTGTTTTAGAGGTTTTGTAGCAATATTTATATGATTTTTATAGTTTTAAATATTTAATTAATAAAATTAGCCCTACTAAAATAATAACATTTGATGGGGTGGAAAATTGTTTTGCTTATCTTCTGAATTCACGTTGCATTTCCCAAAAGAGAAATAATTTTTTGAACATTGATTCTCACTATATGTAGTCCTCTTCATTTTTCTCTCGATGTTTTTAATTAACCTCCACCTACACACACGAGTTCTGAGACTTAGAAATCGTTTTTAACAACAATATTGTAGGCATGAACAAACTTCCATATTTTTCACACACAAAAGTTTATATAGGAACAGAAAAAATGTTCAAACCTACCAGTCTCTAAAACTATAAACAAATTATATAAACTCATAGCAAAGGCTACACAATTCACAGATCACAGAAATGTTAATGTCTGACATGGGCACTGTGTATTAACTATGGATGTATAATTTATCAGTCATGTGAAGTTCAATAATTAATTTAGTTGATTTGAATTTATTGGTGTACATTACTCGTCAAATAGTTCGTTTGTTCATCAAATCTAAGGCTGGGATTTTTTTTCAATTAAAGTTTTTATTGCTTTACTTCAATTTGTATTTAACCTCAACAAGACTTTTAATATATTTTGATACTGTGGTGTGTTACATAAAATTGCTAAAACGTTAATTTTTAATATAGGATCAGTCTGTTCAATCTTGATAAATGTTACTGGCCATGAGAATCATAAATAAATTGGTTTAAAAATATTCAAATCATTTTGCCTCCCTCCCCATTTGTAAGAAATGTGACTTAGCTCACCCCCACCCCTAGTTCCGACACCTATGATTGTTTATTAGCGAGAAGTTTGATTACTAAGTATAGGTCAATTAGTTTAGAAACACCAAGTTTTATTTGTAATCATAGAAACCCATGTTTAAAAGAATAAAGGTTGATTATTATGTGTAAATACTCCATTATATAAACCAGGAGGTTTATTGTTAGGTACAGATACCATAGTTTGGAAATAAGATGGTTGATTGTTAATTATATACACCATAGTTAAAAACCTAGATGTTTGATTGCTAATAATAGAAACCATAGTTTAGAAACAAAAAAGTGATTTAAAAGAATAGAAACCATGGTTTAAGAAACAAGAGGCTTAAGAGAGAAAAGTTTTTTAAATCATTCTAGCCTCACTACGAGCTTTTTCTTTGTATCGCTCTCGACAAACTTTAGTCAAAGGTTTAGCGTGCGTTATGTAACTATTATGTAATGTATCTATTATTTTATAATACAAGTGTTTTCGTAATATAAATTATAACCAATGAAATCTCAATTAAAAGTTTTAGGTTGACTATTTCGACCCATCCCCCATAGCGGTGGTAAGCGGTCAAAGGAAATATACCGACATTGCACTTTCCCGTCTTTTATTTGAGGGAGGAAAATCTCATTAGAATATATAATTTCCAATCTAAGACTTGTCCGAGTTGAATTATCTTCTCTCCACTTAAGTTTGAGTACATTTATCTCATTCTATTCTTCTCATTCCAACTATCATAAACTAATTCATCAAGAAACAGTGACATTAGAAGCATAAATAAAAACACAGAACCATTACTTGTATATTCATATCCAACCAACATCTTGATCTTTCTCTATTTCGGACTATAATACTCTTCGGAACATTTTTGTTCTTTCACGGTGCTTCATAACCCGTCTAGGATATAATAACGTTAATTTCGTTCCTGAGGTGGTAAGCATGAGAAATCAGAATTGGCATGAAATATACTCAAATATGTTTAAATGGAGAGAGGTAAACAATTTTTTTTAAATCTCCCTTAGCAGACCAGACTGGGATTAAAACTCTAACCTTTGTGTTTCCATCCAACCAGAGTATTAATCTATTTCAGGTATTCACGTGCACTTTCTGAACCGACTAATTATATCAGCATACAAGAATTTCTACCACCGAGAGCGAGACTACCTATTTTGACGGGAAAGTTATTTTCACGTAGCTTCCAAGGTTCTTTTACATGCCAAAATCAACATGAGACCAACGGCTTTACTTTCCCTCCGGAGGAATTTTATCACTCAAGAAAAGTGCGTTGACGGTCATATTTGGGATGGTTATTATACTTTAGAAAAATAACTATATTAAGCAAATTAATGAGTTTTAATCAATAATAGTGTACTTGAAAATAAAACAATCGGAAGGTTACTTGTCTATTTCATCAATGAATGCACTCAGTGACCCTTTTAATTCGAGCTATTTTATAAGTTTAATGGTATCAATCAGGGAATATCGGTGCTACACATTTTCTACAAACCTTCAGGCACTTTGCAATCATCGCATGACAATATTGAAAATCTAAGATCAACATAAAAAATACAATCGTACCACAACGGGATAATATAAAATCTTCCAAGGTAGGTCCCCTCCGGCGGTAATATCTGGAGACTGAAATTATATTGGGGAAGATTCTTGAATCAAATGTAGGACGGAGAGCGACATCCTAACAGATAAAACGTAGGACAACATAGCCCAAGGGAAATTTTTAAGAACGATTCACAACACATCCCTGGGAAGGCGAAGGCAAACGCAAATGACAGAATTAATGTATTTCTTTGAATTCTTAATATAAGCACTAAGGTGTATTTTTTACCGTCTATCGGAACAAATATCGTATTCTCTTATGAGGGAACCTTTAAATTATATAAATACGTTTTATGTCAACATTGATAGCATACCATTTTCATTATTTTATAGGCCATTATATTATTTATTAATAGTGACATTAACATATCACATTACTTGTTTTAAAAAAATATAGAAATATAGGCATGTATATAACAAAAAAACTCTTTCCTATTTAAATTAAATTGTATTTATTTTGAGAGCTAGAAAACCAGTTCATTTTTATCGTTAGTATGTCAAAAGTTTATTTAAAATAATCCAATCAATTATTGTAGTATATAGATACACCCCCAGCTACATTCTCTCCAAAGGTCACCTCTGGGCCCTTGGCCTTTCAGTGCCCCTCCCCTACTTTCACCACCAGCCCCCTTCTTCATCAAACTAACTCACGCACACATTTTTAAACGAGCTAATTTATTCTTTATTTATTGTTTAAGAGATCAGTATACTATTAAACAAATACAACAAATGTATGTTTCACTATGTCACTAATATATAACCCACTTCGGTGGCCGCATGGTCAAAGGCACCACTCCTGCAATAGACTAGACTACTGAAGAAAGGGAGATCGGGGATTAATCCCAATTGGGTGTAATATAGTATAGTTGGTCATGTAGCACAGATTGTAATTTGGTGTTGCTATGTTGGAGGACACCACATTGCAGCCTCTATCAAAATAACCCAAGGATCAATTGTTGGTATGTAGCATCATTTTCAAGGAGTGTTATTTGAAAATACAACACAGTAAGAGAAGCGAGTTACTTCTCAATACTCAATCATGATGGTCATAAATAATCATATTTCGAGTTGCCTACTGGGCAGTGGCAGCCTTGGTCTCCATTCTTCTGGGATATGTGTATTGATCGCTAACCTATTTCCTCGCTTACGTAACCTCTACTAATTTCTTGTAATATCAAACGTTTTAATTGGAAACTTAATCTAAACGACTATTCCAATGTAAATATTGTTTTTAATGATGCATCTTCTCGCTTAATTAAATTTGATGCGCATTTGTGTCGAATTAGATCTCAACTCAAGATATATGCTTCTAATTGTACAAAAATTCCAAAATTCGAGATTTTTTATAGTATTCCCCGTAGAAACAAAATATTTAATATCATATATTATTTATGTTCAATGTTACAATATAACAAAGTATATGGATATGCTGCATATATGTTACAAATTAAAAACTAGATTTGTAGCCAATATGACGAAAGTAGAATATTATCATGGTATTAGTGAGTGCGAATAAAAAAGAAATATTGATTAAGAATTTTGGTCTAGGGATGGCTATAATATATTCATAGTTTAATCGATTATTAATTGGTTATTACTAGTCTATTATCTTTATACATTCAGAGGTACACCGTGCATCGAGTGAAACATTTTTTCTTTTGCAATATTAAATAATTAACTCAAATATTTGAATTATAATCTCATACTTTTATTTTTCATTGGTACATTTTTTTGTAAATTTTAGACATATTAATAAATTAAGGAAAATCTTTCTCAGTCTAGATGTATATCATATTTAGAATTAAAATCTATTGATGATACATTAAACAACATAGACTTGATAGCCAGGGTATTTTTGCTCTTTAATTTTTAAATTTTTATCAAAACGTCTTAGTACCCATTAGGGCTATTCGCTTATGTACTAATTACGCTATTATTTTTAAAGATTAGGAAGTCTATACTTATAGGAAGTGTACCCGCATTTGCCTTAAGGTAGAGTGAAAAACAATTTTTGAAAATCTTCCTCAGTACACCTGACTGAATTTCGAACCTCAATCTCCCAATCATCGAGAGTCTAGCCCACTCTGAGAATAGCACCCTAAACCATTCAGTCACCGAGTGAGGTTTTATAATTTGTTGTTGGTAATATAAATAACATTGAGATCTGGCTACTCGCAGTTTTGAGTTGGTTGGAGAAAGCTGGCCAGTAACTTAATCGCACGTATATTAATATAAAATATGATTGGTATAAAATAAATTTCCTTTTATTTAATTTTAAATAAATAAAGTTAAGACACAAACACCTACCTGTGACAGAGAAGGGAATGGGTAGCCATTTAAACTACCGGTGTATTTTGACGATCTGTTGTTTTATTCATAAAAATAGTAATATTGTTTTCTTATCAGCTTTTTATCTTCTTCTCTAAGGGGGAAATGTTCAAATAAAATATACTATGAGATATTGGTGATAAAATAATTTCATGTTTAGAATATTTAATACTAGCATCTTAAGTAAATAGTATTTATAATCATACCTTTACCTAGTTAATGATTAAATGTTCCTTCTAATAATTCTGGTATATTTTATATAAAATATATCAAATATATTTTGAATTAAACGTAATATTAGTGGTGCAATGTTTTGTTTAAGTCTACCAAAATGCAATAATGTCTTGACGTGTGTTTCAAATATTTTATTAACGAAATAATTTATTAATATAAGGACACTGTTGATAAATTTACACATTTAATTTATCTATTTTCCCCAAATTTAAGCAATAATCAATTAATTAATAAATTAATAGTCTATTGTATAATCAAATTATTTTTATAGTTTGAATTTATTGAGAATTAACTTGAAAACTCCCATTTCTATAGTATGAAGTGAGGATTAATAAAGATTTGGTTTGTTAAATAAGTAGTATATATATATACATATATACGTATATATACATATATATTGTTATAAAATTCCAGATAGATACAACCGTTGGCAATTATACATGGTATTTTTCTTTAGCACCCCATCTTACTAACCGTTATGCTTATACGCTTATGTACTAACTGTAATAATAGTTTTAGGGATTAGGGAGGTTCAATTTAGAAGAAATGTACCCACATTTACGTAAAAGGATAGTATATAACCATTTTGAAAAAACCACCTTCAGTACACCAGAATGATATTCAAAACTCTACCTCTCCGTCATCAGCAGTTTAGTCTACTGCGATAATAGCGCAATAAATCATGCGGCTACCAACGTGAGTAGCTATAATAATTAAAATATAGAAGGGTTAATTCCATTCAGTCATAACTAATGTTGGTCCACCGTGGAAATATAGCCAGTTAACATTCTACTTTAATTGAATATATTTGCATGGCTAGTCATTGGAATGAACGAAGAAAAGTAACGGGATAAACTAGTAAAACTACAATGGTCCTAATGAAGACGGATCCGAATAAAAAAGATAAAATTATCGATAATTGAACTGCAATCAATTCTAGATTAGAGAAAATAGATTATTGAGATAACTTATTAATTAATAGATGGTTGGAAACTGTTTCAAATCATATGATAGCAGAGAACTTATTCGATGGAAGTCATTGTGACTAAGTAGGGAATAGAAAAGACCCTCTCATTAAGATAACTTTCAAAAAGAGGACAACCCATTAATCAATAATTAACTAAAACGAGTTTATAACTTTAATGTTAACTATTGATATCAGCCAAACTGAATGCACAACAGTTATAAAGAGTGGCCAGACGGGCTGAGGTCCTATAATATTACCAAAAAACACGAACATTTGTTGACTATCCGTCGAGGGTGTTTTGGAATTTAATGACAGCTCATCTAATGCCGTTATGCTCATGACAGATTTTTTATAAACTGTTGGTATATCCATGTGAATATAATTAAACTTTAAATGTTTCTACTGGAGCAAAATTTAATTTATTTGGTTAAAAAATGTGTTAATATAAAAAGTGCAAAAACACATTTTCTCGCGATCCATATATTCCTACCTTAAAGGAGTAGTGCGAGACATACCAGTGATCCTTAGGTCCTTAATAAAATACACAGTTTGGTGGAACATTGTTTACGAACCCTCACTTTAAGACAAGCGATACAATAATTACACAATCTAAACTATAAAACCATTATCACACGACAGTGTGTGGACATTAGTTAGGTGTACATGCATGGGGCAAACGGTGACATCGTTGATAACAATTGACATTGTAAGAAAAAATATAATATCCCTTCTTGTAAAACCGTAAGAATACAAAATAAAGCATACCCACTTCAGTGGACGCATGGTATAAGGTGCTACTCTCTCAGTCGACTAGACTTCCAATGACGTAGAGATAGAGGTTTGAATCTTGGTCGGGTGTATTGAGGGTGGATCAACCAAAATTGTTTTTCACTTTCCCTCCACGCTGCTGTGAGTAACCTTCTTAATCCCTATAACCATTAGTGCAGTCATTACATAATCTTATAAAGTGAACGGGTAGTAAGACACAGTGCTAAAAAAATAATAAAACCTAAATGAGATTAGTCCAGATAGCTGTATAATTTTCAGTAAATTTACTTTTGAATTAAGTATTTACGTGTCATAAATCACGACCAGTTCCACTTAAAAGGTTTTTATTAGTGGTGTTTATTGTTTATCAAGGGGAATTCTAGCAGACCCTCTCAAACTATACTACTCCTTAAATTAAGGAATATGTATCGTTAAATTTCTTAACCTGTAGTATTAGCCTTTCTTTCTCTATCAAGGGAAATTCAAGTGCTTTACCATAAAATTCACTAATCTCATCCTGTAACATTCCTTATATTAGTGATTGTTTGCCACTAATACTCTGTACTTATAATCGAACGGGAACTATTTAAAAAAACACATTAAACTAAAATTATTTCACTGAATGTTTTTTTTTAAACTATGTTAAGATTTACAGAGAAATGAAATATTTCAACATTTAATTTCATCTGTCGTTGGTCTACCAAATTGTATTTACCCAGCTAATATTGTGGCTTTACAGTATGATAAAGTAATTGGTTTTTCGTTTCGAATACACGATAAAGCCTGCAGAGGATCAGAACAAAAAAAGCATTTCACGAATAAAAACAAACAAACATTATCATACTGTCAGTGAGGTTATTTTTGAACCACATCGGGGAAAAGGCCTGCATGCACTCTTCCCTCTGGGCTGGTCAACTAAACATTATTTCAACACCATTATATCCACGATCACGTGGTATAAGATGCCAAGCTTACACAAGATTGTATTATTGGATGGCTACACTGGTAGTGTAACAAACTTCCCACATTCTTACTTTTCATATTAAATAATTAATAAGATTGATGTTGAATGAACTATTAATAAACAACATTAATATTAATCATAGCTATCCAGATGTTATTTGCCCTGCCAAATGTTTGCCTCTTACATCCTAGATTAAGGACAAATTTTTAAATATATTTTAAAATCTTTATCAAATTTAATACAGCTCATTTAATATACCTTATAAACATGTTTATTATTTTTTCTTCCATCCGAATTAACTGGACAGTGATTATCATTAATCTTGAATCATAATATATACTCAGATGTATTTCAATCTGTGTACATAGGCTACGTAATACGCTCTAATTAATAAAACCATCTTCATGGCACACAAGCGAGCCATACCAACCGAGCGGCCGCCACCATTAGCAATGGTAATGACAACATTTGAGAATAGAGGGTGCTATGTGGTCAACACAACGAGCCTTCAGGCCGTTAATCTCAGTTTTCTAAACCAGAACCACTACTTCTTTAATAAAGTAGCTTCTTATTTGTCTTCACGAGGCTGATTCTGACCACGTTCTAGACCCACTGCTTCACAGGTAAATTTTGGAAGCGCAGGGGATCGAACTTTGATCACAGAGGATAGCGCTAGTATGGAATTACTTCATTCTATGATTCATATTAACGTAGTTGGAATTTTAATGCTTGGATTTCAGAATATGTCTTAACTCATCAAGCTACTCTTACATATTTCAGGTTAAGGCGGTCTAGGGGTAAGGTGTCAAGACTTCTTTGCTGGGGGTCCGGGATTCAATCCCCGGCCTTGTCACAGATTTATCTTATTACCAAACCCTTTCTTCACCTCTGACAAAACGTGTATTAATCACAACTTGTGAATGTGTGGAATGCCATCCTCCACCGTGGTTCGGATCCCACGTTAAACTGTTAGGTCCTCCATTTCATCTCACAATCACCCTACCATTACACATTAGCGTAAGTGCGTATAACCCAAACGGGTAGTAAAACGCGTTGCTATTAATAATCCAGGTTAATAGAAAATATTTTCTATATACATTCGTTCGCATTGGAACAAAATTTCTAGTAAGATGTAATTTCAACTAATTTCATTCAAACTTGTTCATACATCACCATTTGTTTGGAACAACATTAGGTCTAGTTGGTCTAAATTGTTTGAAAATTAAAAATATAGATTCTGACTTGCTGTGAGAAAGATAAAAAGGAAAGATAATATAAACTTATCAACTTGTACAATCTTTTGCTAAAAATTGTCATATTTTAAGTGTGAGAAAATAATATTTTAATATAAATTATTAGAAGTGAAAGCTGTTATGCCAAAATTAGAATATATTTATTTAAAAGGATTTCAAAAAATGCTTCTTCGAATCATAATTTTTGCAATATATATATTTTCATATATGGGCCTACTTCATTTGTGAAATTCTAACCACCCTCGTCAGAGACACTCATAATTTAGAAAAATTGTTAAGGTAGGGTTGTAGGGGACATGACTAAACGCCAATGATTTGGAGGCTTTATAGCAAAACATTTTTTTACTGAAATAAATCAAATATTGCTTCAGTACAAACATAAAGCTTAATTTTATTCCCACGGTGATATCAACAGTTTGTAAATATATGTTATGGACTTAGCGACTTTAGATGACAGACTTTAAATAAAAAGAAAACACAATTAAATTACAAGACACCTTCAGCAGATATTCAAGAAATATTGATGTCAACATATAAATAAAATTAAACGCTTATGTTAGTACTGAAGTAATATTTGATTAATTTTGACCAAAATGTTTTGATATAAAAACTGCGAAAACACGAAAACCTTGTTTCATCTTCCCTACAGCTCCACCTTAATCACAATGAATAGCATAGTGATTTCATAAACAGATTTCATTTCATCCTACTAATAAATTTGTCACATTTATAAAACAAACGATCGAAACAAGAGCACGTTCTTTTAAAGATGGTAATGGTAAGCCTTTTGTGGGGACGATGACAGTTCAAACCATTTTTACCGAATTTGGTATTTACTTTGTTAATAATTATTTTGAAATAAGCTAATATTAATATATTATTGATTTAACCTTAATTAATATAACTCACCTATCCAAAACCACCAGAACTAAATATGTTTTATGAAAAATATGTATAAAATACCTAGAGCTGGCAATGCTTAAATAAACGTTTTAAATAAGAAAAAGGCTGCTTGGATTGTTCTTAATTAATAAATGTTAAATATAATTATTTGTAAAATAATCGATGGTTATTGTAACCAACATAATTGAAAAACTTAATTATTTTAGTATAATACACACAATTCATTTATAAATTTGGTAAAATATGAGTCTAGACTATTATTATTAGCGAGGGAGTAAGTTTTTTTTACTAAATTTCCTCCTAAAGCTCAACCAAAATATTAACAAAATTACTATTTTAACTTGGTTTTATAATTAGTACATTCTTAGGACCTTGGATATAATTAACTATTTAAAACCCCATTTTAGTGGAAAAATGACTTATGACGTCTTTCTCTTGTTTTACTGGCCTGCTGATGACAAGGTTTGAATCCTGGTTGGTATAATGAAGGTAGATTTTCCTAAAGGGTTTCCCACTTTCCTTTCGTGCAAATGTGGATATTTTTATTCTAAAATTCTTCCTTCCACATAACTAATTACATCATTAGAGTAAATATCATATGCGTATACAGCCTGCACAAATGGTAAGACTTGGTGATAAAAAATAAACAAATGAATGTTTGAATGTGTGACCAATGAAATATAAGCAGGTAGCTAGGATAAAATACAAATACACACTTAAATTCATGTTAAATTTGAAAGGAACTACTGATGTTTTAAATTTTTATTTTTTAATTAATATTAATACTTAGCACCGCGTCTTACTACCCGTTCGATTTTTTAATTCAATTTGAAAAGAACTATAGATGTAATTTTAGATTAGTATTTTTTAAATCTAATTTGAAAGGAGCTATTGATGTCGTTTGAGCACCTTTTTCGTTCATTGTTTCTGACCTGTATTTTGTGTTTTACTGTGGAATATGTTACTCTTTGTTACTGCTATCTCGAGCGAGAAACCACCACATGACCATGTTAGCCAACTGACCTAGTATCGGACACTGGTGAAACACCGGACCTACCGAAAGCGGGTAACCACGACAAAACAAACAATTTGGTTAAGTTTGTTGGGCTTGCGTAAAACAAATGTTCATACCCGACTTTAATCTATGAAACAATGAAAGGGAATTTCGAATACACTACCATTATTAAAACAAGCTAATATTGCACTGCTAATATTAGCTATATATTTTTAAATAAGTATTTAGTAATTTATATACAATGACAGAAACCTTAATTTAAAATCACATTGTTATTTTGCGAAAAAAAATACTAATCTCATTATAATATATTGGTTATCAAAATATTTATAAACTTAGTGTATTCCCCACGATTATGTCATAAGGTCCAAAATAGATAAATGGCAATAAGAGTAAAAAAGAAAAAGTTGGTAAAAAGGACCAAAAGAAGTGGTGTAGCCAACGTTATGAAGAAGGGGAGACTGAAATGTTAACTACAAAGGTCTTACCTGTTATATTATATCTTGTATTAGTTATAGCTGACGGCTTAGTAATATTATTTTAATCATAGATTTTTGTTCAGATGATACGTCAAAGTTATAATAACATACTAAATATTATATATTTATCAGTTTATACTTCCATTTCAAAACTTAGATTAAAACTTTTTTTTTTTAATTTTGAGCGTGCACGTTAAGCAATTCATTGTTTTCAAAGCCAATTTTAAAAGTAAATAAAAAATAATTTTTAGGAAGGTATAAATTACCCAAACGGGAAAACCACACGATTCATCATAAAAAATAATAATTTAAAAACAAATTAATACTATTATTTAATTAACCTGTAATGAATTGTGTTATTTGTACGTGAAATAGCTATTACTGAAAGTTTATGTGGGTAAATTGTTTAAAGTCAGAGAGTAAGGCAGTTACATGTCTAGTTATTTTTGAAGAAAATGTTTTGTCAAGTTGTAACATCCCTCCTTCCCCCAACCCCATATTACCACTCTTTTCCCCCGAAACTTTCCAAAACTCTCTTCTTACCACACCACATAACAAGCGATAAAATCACAACGTTGTCAGATATAAAAAAATAATCAACTCTTGGTAAAATATTGCATAAACATTTAATAAACAAACATTTAGAAGTTAAAGATATTTATTTTGGTATTATTCACGATATGATATAAATATTTGTTTAGATGCCTAATATAACAAGTAATACCAATTTATATATTAAGATGACATGAGGACTGATGCCGTTGCATTTTTGCAACATTCTTTAATATGCTAAATAATAATCAAAAATACATATTATGTACTTTAATACGTAACATTATCATTGAAGCAATATTATCAAATTATTATTTGAATGATATTGTATTTTCGAAAATTTTATTAAAAATGAGAATATTACAATAAGGAAAAATAGTTATAATAACATAAGTAGCTTTAAAAGACTTTTCTTCCTAGCAGTACCCCTGAAGTAGGAATAGGGGGTGGTAAACTAAAAGGAGTGATGACAATTAGAATACAACACATTTGTTAGAAAGTGTGGCGAATCTCAGTAGGAGAAAGGAAACAAATAGTATTTAATCTGTGCAATAAGCTTGCATTTAGGTTTAATTCCTTTTAGAGTTATTCTTAACGTTACGATGTATTATATAAACCTTTAATATTTAATTTTGTTAACTGTTCAATGAAAGGTTTAGGGAGACTTAGTCTCATAGTCTACCCTGGAGCTACGCCTCTGATGAAAAGGGAATAAAATAAGTGTCATAAAAATAAAAATAGCATAAAGCTTAAAAGGGGTTTGGGGGATATAAATGATTTAAGAAAGTTCCAAAAGGGCAAAATGGTAAAAATTGTAAAAAAGTGAAATAATGGTTAAAAATGCGAAAAACGTAAGAAATAATTTTAAAGTGGTAAAAAAGTTTTTAAAAAAAGTGTTGAAAGTAAATCTAATGATGATTTTAAAAATCCAGCTTTAAAGGCGATTGGCCCTTTTCATTTGTTGTGGTAATTCAGACAACAAACAACAACAAACGGGTATCTAAAAGAACTTGTACGCAACTTTATTTTTGGAAATGGTTTGTTCAAGAATAGAAGCATGTTGATTAAGTTATACTTTTTATAAACACACCTCCTCTATAATTCTAACAGTGATCAAATATCAACAATTTTGACATTTTTCATTATAAAACTGCCAGCTGCATAGCAAAAAATAAGAAAATGAAACACCTAATAAACATTGATGTATTGTATTAGAAGAGGTGTTGAAGTTATTATTATAAACATTTCACTCCTTCTCGAGAAAACTGATATTTCCAAACTTACGATTTTTCCACAAGACCTGTTCGGTATCTAGCGCCATATACTGTTTCTGTGATCCATCTGTTCTTGTTGGCGTAGAAGGATACTCTGGTCGGTTGTGAAGCCACGCCATGCCTTTCACCCTCCCGCCCACCATCCCACAAAATAGGTTTTAGACTTGCATTCGACAGGACCAAGGGCCCTAAGTGCGAATATTCATGCACAGGAGCTGCCACAACCCGCACTACACAACTGTATAAAATGTAGTATTAAGTCTATCTCGCGGCGTTAATAGATATTCATTTTGGTTTTGGTTTTAATTAATTTAAAAAATCAATTCCGTCTTTGAGATGCATATCTTCGTGCGCAAGGGGTACTAGTTTTTAAATTTAAGACCTTTGCTTGAGGTAAATATTTCACAATGCTCATGACAGGCAGACAAACAAACTTTCTTTTATTAATATACATTCTTATTTTATTATTAAATGTTTTAAATTTGCACTCTAATAGTCGAAACTTCTTCAATTCCATTTGATTTAAAATATTGAGGCAGATATAATTCTGACTGTGTCTTACTACCCGTTCAGTATATACTCAGATGTACTAATTATGTAAATATGTTAAGGATGAGGAAAGATGAATTGTAGAGGAAGTGTGTCAGTATTTGCCTGAACGTAGGGTGGAAAACCATTTAGGGAAAAGCTCAGTACACCCGACCGAGACTTGAGCTCCAATATTCCCGTCAGAGGCTTTCCAGTTTAAAGCAAGAATGCTTGATGCCTTAGATCATACCTTCACTGAAGTGGGAAACATTTAATAGGATCTAATAAGAATATATTGGTATATTTAAAACAATATTATCCTATTGTATTTGAGAAAAAAGTATATACCAATGGTTAGTGCGAATATATTTGAGGAAAGTTTATATAATTTTCAATAAATAAACAATGATGTGTTATTATAGATTATAATTTACAAGTATGAGCAAGAATTTATCACATTACCCTGGAATTAATACATAACAATGAGCTAATCATACGATGCCGTTAATTTAATTAGTCACAAAATAACACTTTTTATTTTACCACTAGCAGAAATAAATTATTTGATGAGAAACTCACATCTTTTTATTAGTACCGCGTCTTACTACCCGTTCGGGATATACGCTTATGTTCAGTACTAATTACCCAAATGGTTTTAGGAATTTAGAAGGCTATATTTATAGAAGGCGTGTAAACATTTTCTTGGAGGGAGAGTGGAAAACCATTTGGAAAAACCCACAGTACATCCGACCGAGATTTGAACCTCGATCTTCCCATCATCGTCGGTCTAGTCTACTGCGAGCGTAGCATGTTAGACAACGTGGCCTTCAAACCGCGTGAACCTAATGTACAGCTGGCTACTAAAAATAAGTTAATTATTCTCATATATTCATTTCATTAATTAACCGGTCTCTTGGTCTATTGGCCAGCACCCCTGGCTATTGATCCAGAGGTCCTGGGTTTGGTTATCAGTGGTACCATAAGTATTATTCCCGATAGGAGAACTATCCCTATGGTAACCATGATCTGGTTAGTTTGGTTTAGTTAGTTTTCCCACTATCCTTCATAATCACTATCATGACGTAATCTCATTACAGGTATGACGTGTAGACGGCCTCCAAGGTATACCCTGGGCAAAGTTTTACTCCCACAGGTAGGCTAAATGTTCACGTACTACGTAGACCAAACTCAATCTAAGTATTACATCTCTCACGGTCAAATATGCCATACGCTAAGAAAAAAAAATTATAATGAACAACAATAACTAACTGAACAAATTGTACAAAAGAATGGTTAATAATAAATAATACATAGCGTAATTTAATTATTATATCTTGTGTAGTTACAATATGTTTTTATCCGTATTAAAAATGTAATCATGACAAAATAATATATGCTCTAAATAACCGTGATTATACTTTACAATGAGATGTTGACTTGCTAGTTTAGGGGAAAAGTGTTCGCACAAGGATCCAATGTTTGCGTATTTTGTCATTTCAAACCCAGCCAGAGTCGACTGATTTTTCTTGAGCTATAAGAATCCGTGGCACAACTTCCTTCGGAGGGGAAGTAAAGCCGTTGGTCTCATGTTGATTGTGGCATGTAAAGGAACCCTGTTAGGTATGTGAAAAAATTTTTACCGGCAAAATTGATAGACCCTTTACCTCACGCTTAAAGAAACTATATTGTGGTAATATAATCCGTAGGTTCAGAAAGTGCACGTTAAATATCTCTAATCAAATATAAATGCCTGCGGTTAGATAGTTTCCTTTATTATATGTATGTAATATTGTTTATAAAATATATCTAAACACTTTAAAATTTAAATTGAAATAAAGACCATTAAACAATAAAATATATTTATTATGATTATTACTATATTATAACTTTTCACGTGTGGGGTGAAATTAATAGTTATAAGTTAATACAGTGTAATTTAGTTGATCATTATCAATCTTAAATATTAATTATATGGTATGTGTTTTACTGTTAATTCGATAAATCAGGTTAATATTGATAATCACCGGATGCTATGTATAATAACCAGCACCCTCTGGTTAAAGTCTGAGTCATACGTGGCATCTGTTGCACGTATTGATTAAGGTCAATCGTTTATTGAGTGAGGATTTGTGGTATTATCTTGATTTGGAATCTGTTCGTTTAACCTAAACTAATCTAACCTAGCCTAGCCTTACCTAGCTAATATACCCTTCAAAATATTATAGTTTATCATTTAAACCAAACAATTTTTGTTGTTACGTAAACTAACAGAGTAAAATAATAATTTGGCTGTATTTAATTACAATAATCACTAATATTGGTTACTTTTGAAAATAGCCTGTCACTATGCAGAGTAACGAATTTATTACTTTAATGGTAAGATATATATATATTCATTCCTTATTTGACTCTGGTATCCCTTTCCCTCTTGAAATATTGAATCACTTCTGAAAAATCTCCGTATTGCACCTTAAAGAGATTTAAACCTCTACCTTCTGGTCTGATCCAACCAGCCTATTGCAAAGTTGACGTCTTAAACCACCTGACCAGCAATGTAGGTTAAAGTAACATCTCACTATGTTTGTGTGAAGGGCATACATTTTTCACAAACAAAATGTGCCACACAATATTTTAAATATAAAATAATTTAGACCTTGCTTTACACTGCCTTGAGTTTAAAATAATTTGTGTATACATATTTTAATAAAAAACTTCTTAAAAAAAGAAAACATCAATCTAACTGTAAAATGAGGCAAAATGATAATTATTTCATGGGTATTGGGAACCACAAGGTTGATAAATGTTATATAATAAAATATATATTTGTTTATTTTATATGTATGAGACTGATTATTGACGCGTGACTTCAAAAACAAGAAATATAGAAACCTCAAACTTTGCATTAGCACTTAATAATATCTAGGAATGTGCACTTCTGGTGCATTTTTTAATTCCTACGTTGCATGCCTGATGAATTATATATATTAGTGATTTGTTTGCTACCATATATAGTATGATTTTTTTGCTACTATATAGTAGTGATTTGTTTGCTACTATGTATATTAGTGATTTGTTTGCTACTATATTATATATATATATATATATATACATAAGTGAATTGTTTGCTAATATATAAATATAGTAGTGATTTTTTGCTACTATATAGTAGTGATTTGTTTGTTACTATGTATATTAGTGATTTGTTTGCTACTATACATATTAGAGATGTGTTTGCCACTATATATATATATATATATATTAGTGATTTGTTTGCTAGTATATATATATTAGTGATTTGTTTGCTACTATACATATTAGTGATTTGTTTTCTTCTATACATATTAGTGATTTGTTTGCTTCTATACATATTAGTGATTTGTTTGCTAATATATATATTAGTGATTTGTTTGCTAATATATATTAGTGATTTGTTTGCTTCTATACATATTAGAGATTTGTTTGCTACTATACATATTAGAGATTTGTTTGCTACTATATATATATTAGTGATTTGTTTGCTACTATATATATATAGTAGTGATTTTTTGCTACTATATAGTAGTGATTTGTTTTCTTCTATACATATTAGTGATTTGTTTGCTTCTATACATATTAGTGATTTGTTTGCTACTATATATATTAGTGATTTGTTTGCTACTTATATATAGTAGTGATTTTTTGCTACTATATAGTAGTGATTTGTTTGCCACTATATATAGTAGTGATTTGTTTGCTACTATACATATTAGAGATTTGTTTGCTACTATATATATTAGTGAATTGTTTGCTACTATATATATATAGTAGTGATTTTTTGCTACTATATAGTGATGATTTGTTTGCCACTATATATAGTAGTGATTTGTTTGCATCTATACATATTAGTGATTTGTTTGCTTCTATACATATTAGTGATTTGTTTGCTTTTATACATATTAGTGATTTGTTTGCTAATATATATATTAGTGATTTGTTTGCTAATATATATATTAGTGATTTGTTTGCTTCTATACATATTAGTGATTTGTTTGCTTCTATACATATTAGTGATTTGTTTGCTTCTATACATATTAGTGATTTGTTTGCCACTATATATAGTAGTGATTTGTTTGCTACTATATATATTAGTGATTTGTTTGCTACTATATATATATATATATATATATAGTAGTGATTTTTTGCTACTATATAGTAGTGATTTGTTTGCCACTATATATAGTAGTGATTTGTTTGCTACTATATATATTAGTGATTTGTTTGCTACCCGAGCTACTCGAGTCACTTGCACCTAGTAGGGATGTACAATTTAACTTTCTCCCTTTAATTCAGTAGATTAAATAGCCAAGCTATTATAGCTATTGATTACGGCTATAGTCAAATCTGCCTTAAAATATGAGTAAAGAATGACTCTCGGCATGGGACGACTCCTAGATAGCTCAGTGGCTAGAGAATTGGTGTAGTGAACCAGAGGTAGCGGGTTCAACGCGTGTCCAGGAGTCATTTTTCCAATTTAAAGAATATTTAATGCTATAGTTAAAGTATGAATTCAACCTATTCAGTTTATTTATTGATATATTATCTTACTTCAAATCAATTACTAACTAACCGCTTCGGTGACCGCGTGGTCCAAGACGCTACTCTCGCAATCGACTAGATAGATTGCATTTGATGGGGGATTGAGGTTCAAATCTTAGTTGGGTGTACTGCGAGAGGTTTTTACCAAATTGTTTTCCAATCACGCAAATGCGGTTACACTTCATGTAGATATAACCTACTCACCCATGAAACCATTGAAGTAATTAGTATAAAGGGGTATAATAACCCAAATGGTAGTAAAACGTGGTACTAAAAAAATATTATTTGACATTAATCTTTAAGTAATTTATATTTAAGTATCAAAAAGTCTTTAGTACTTCATTGATTCTTAAATGGCCAGTATTATCCGTATCAATGGTCACGCTGATTAAATCTCTGGCTCACTGGTGAAGGTCTGAGCTTGAATCCCAGTCGGTGAATGGTCTATCTCTATATCCCCTCAACTATTCATGTTTATTTCCTATACATTTTACCTTCTTCACTCCACTTGTGTAATAAATGTGGACAACCTGGGTGGATAAGAGAACAAGATGTTGTTAAAACAACCAGAAAATATGAATTAATATTAAACTTATATCCCAATATTGGGTTTAAAGATTTTCTCTAAGACATCAACATAAACTGGAGCAAAGATGATAAAATCTCATTGTTGTGATTGGATGTAATTTCAGAGATTCAATAAAAAGGGAAAAAATCTGTTCATATAACTTCATTTTATAACTTCTCCCAAGATAAAATCAACAAAGATATTCCAAACAATTTCCCATATAATGTTTTATATGATAAGCTTTAAAATCATATCATCTTATATTGCTATATTATAAATATCAGGACTTAGCTTGGTCTCCCAAAAAGTTTTTTTTATCACTCAACGCTTTTTAAAGAGTAGAGTCATAAACATTTCAAGATTTTCTTAAATACTTATTATATTGTATTCATTATTATTACTTCAGTTTACATAGTGGTCTAACATTTAACTACTTGTATTATTAACTTAGAATAAAGTTTTAAATAAGATCAAATAGTAAAAACCTTCAAATTTATAAATAAAGGATACTCTTTAAGATTTATCAGTTTTAAGATTATCTACTAGTTTAGATTTTCATTCTAATGTCATTTTATTGACTATAAAGCTATGGTAAATGGGTTTAACTATCCTCTTCTATAAATTTACAGTTTACTGCTTATCACTTGGCCATTTTACCTGGACTATGATTATTTTCTACCAAAAATAAATATATTAAAAGTTTATATTTCATCTTTGAGGTCTGGTCTTGAATAAAAAATAGATTATTTTCTACCAAAAATAAAGATATTAAAAGTTTATATTTCATCTTTGAGGTCTGGTCTTGATTAAAAAATAGATTAATAATAATTAGAGCTGACCAAGGTCATCGATGAACTTTAATCGTATTTAATCAAATTTATAGTGTAAACCTCACAGCTTATGCATTTATTATAATTTTTTATTGTTTACTTATTTCAATTGGAGGATTCGAATATTGATTAGTACCTATAAATAATATGATCCTCTGATATAGCTTTTACACAAGTAATAATATAGGAATTAGAATTTGAACTCCATAATTAATCATAAGATTAACAAGTAGATTGGTTTGGAGTGGAAAACGTACAAAATTAATAGTTGATCTACCTCTTGCATCTAATATTGCTCAAACTTGAAGATATGTTTTATAGCAATACTTTAACTATATTTAACCAGGCTACTCTCATTTCTAAGTGCGTTAATTTTTTCTCAAGAGTAATTAATATACGATCTGTTACTTTAAGACTTTAGCAAATTATATTGACTGAAGGAAAGTACGAATATTTAACATTTATTTAGTCAAAACGTATTTTTTTTAAACGTAGGTAGGTCAAGATGTCTGTCACAAGATGATATTAATTGGCAAAGAACAAGAATAAAATATTTTTGTCATGCAAATCAATGTCATCAAAACATATAAGTTTCAATTCCAATAAGCATTAATGAGGCCCACTTAGGTGGCCGCATGGTCTAAGGCGCTACTCTCGAAATAGACTGGCTGCTGATGAAGGGGAGTTCAGGGTTTGATTCTGGTAGGGTGCAATTCCTCAAAATTCAACCTTCCTCATTCACAAAACATTAGAGTAATTAGGGCATAGGCGTGTAGCCCGGACGGGTAGTAATAAGCGGTGCTAAAAACAAGTAAGAGAATTATACTAATGTAGGTTGCTTTTTTTTTTTACTAAAACCACTCAGAACATATCATTTACGCTATTTGGTGGTTGTATGGGCTCTCTTACGATATGATTTCCACTGCCATAACAAATTGTTGAGGTCTCTAAAAAGGTTTTGAGATGAACATTTTCACAAAATGTATAAGCTATTGCTGGGATTTACTAAAGACCCTGTCATCTAGGAAAGCGGGAAAGTTGATTTATGTGCTTTTTCCGTTAGGGTACGACGATTATTAAAACTTTCAGCGACAGCTGGCCCAGCTATTACTCTCTCAACATAAACCATGATTAAACTCAAATGTAAAAAACATAAATACAAAAACATGCCCATATAAAGTTAATTTTGATAAATTTACAGCCACTTTCCTCTTTAAGTTTAACTGTGAGAAAGCTTAGTTGAATCGATAAAGAAAATACATTTCTCATAAACACTATACAAAACCATGTAAACAAGTATCTTTGAGTAATCATAGAAAAATCTAGTCCCCAAGGTCACCGAAAATAGAAAGCATAATATGCTTGAGTGTCGTAACAATTCACAAGCTAGTAGAAATACCTGTTGACTCATATTTCTTTACAGCACTAACATAAAATATATGATGTGAATATATTAAAGGTTCCATCTTGAACAGAGTATAATTAATATAATATGTTATGTGTGTGGGCGTCACCCTTAAACGTATAGAAACCCAAAATAATAATAAAAAAAACATTATCTTATTCAAATTCAGTGATGTCCTTATGACCTCCGTTGTCAAGACAAATAGTGGACTCAGTATATAAAAGAGTTGACCAATTACAAATTATCTCACCTACAATGTTGACCCTATATACCTTATTTGCTTGTAGTGTAAAAGTACAAGGAAATAAATATAATACAAATTAACTTTGAATTCAGTTAGTATTCAGTATAACTTTGCCACATTCTAGAAACCCTATCTAAAGAGCTCTTGACTAGTTATAGGTTAATTAGAGCAAATATTTAATCTTTAATCCACCGTTTAGAACAGTATGAAGTATTTTTTTTAATTCCACAGAATTAATGAAATAGATATATTTCCTCTAAGTTAATACTTATATATGTTTGAAATATAAAACACAATACTTGTGAGTTAGTTTAAGATTGAAATTTAAAGTTTCTTTATAAATTAAAATACTGTCAACAATACAAACTTATATATATATATATATATATCTCTTTGAAAAGAATTTAACTCTTGTATGGTACAAAAAAAAATGATCCAACAATTCTATATGTTTATTTAAGGAGTTCAAAATGTATTATTTTATTTCGTTTAGTTAAATGTTTAATATATTGTCAGATGCTCTGGATGAATTGTGATAAATTGAGCTGATATCACCAAAAATTCCTCTTTTAAGGGTTGGGGGTAATATTCCCTTCTGGAAGGTACTTACTATATTTTGGAAGCTACACAAAATATGTACAGTACTTATATATATTAATATTATATATATTAAACTATAGTCAATTGAGGACTAAGCTCATTTCTACAGTCACTTTTAAAACTCATTACACAAATTTCACCCTATTTTAAGGTACTATTTCAAACTAGAAAGATCTATGCTTCCGTTTTAGCCCTTTTGAGGAAATAAACAGAAGATCTTAGTCTTATTTAAATATTTTCCAATTTCCTTTATTCTAAAACATATTCAAGATTTTTCTAAATCAGACAAAGATAATAAATATCTATTAGTATCTTCCAACCAAACAACCGGCTGCTAGGCAGCCCATTCAACAAATAATAATTAAAATTAAGTATAATTTAAAAAAATAAAATAAAATAATTAGCACCACGTCTTACTACCCGTTCGGATAATTTAAAACAATTTGGAATGAACCAATTTTTAAAATAAATTTATCAAATGTTTATAGAGTAAAGGTACTAAAATCATACCTTTCAAATTAAGACTACCCGCTAACACATAACTTTCAATACTTAATTCAGTAACCAGTCTTCACGATATATGATGGTGTAGGTAAAAGTATCGATATTTATTATAAATAATAACATTGGTTCCGAAAATCACAACTTGAAAAATGTATGGTTTCTTCATTCGAATAAAATACCTTATCTATGCATAAAAGATGATGGAATTGGTGAGGTCAAATATAAATGGAAAATATAAGAATTTAAAAAAATACCATACCTAAGTGACTCTAAAATATAATATATTTAAAAGTAAAATAAAAGGTACTATAAATATCGTCACACGTATTATCATATATGTTTTATATTCTAGTGAATAAAAAAATATTTAATATTAGTATCCCAAATAATGTTTTATAAATAATGTATTGTATCGTGAAACAGATATAAACTAAACAAAAACGTTCCCTACACTTCCCATTCAACCAGTTCTTATAATATTTCTCAACAATATATTCTATTCTACCTTGTGGGCACATTCACACTGATTGAGTCTTTTGGTTTTGAAATTAGATTTAGGTGTCCCAAAACAGAGAAAAAGGAAAGCTAAAGTGATTTCAAATCGGGCCAATCGGACAACACCGATAAAGATAAAATATCTTGTTTTACCATCCCGTCTTACTACATGTTCAGGTTAAACGCTTATGTATTAATTACGATATTGGCTCTATGTAGTAAAGAAAGGTTATATTTAGATTAAGTGTATCCGCATTTGAGTGTAGATAGAGTGAAAAACAATTTTGGAAATAAACACTATCAGTACACACAACCATGATTAGAACCTAGATCATCCCATCCTCGGTAATTTAGTCTACTGCTAGAGTAGTTCCTTAGACAATGTGGCCACCAAACCAGGTATCTGTTTATTGGCTTAGAGATCATCACGTTACTACTCTCTGCCAATGTGTGAATCCCCAGTAACACAAATACTCTTAAGTGAAACATATTTCTCACTGAGAGGGTTGACCAAAAGACTTAGAAAGGAACAAGAATATACAAAAGAAAGGAATAATAGAAGTAAAGAAAGGTTGTGAACTGAATAATAATTTGGCCCCTGCGTTGATTCAACAGAGTCAGTCCGGCTGATGTAAATAAATTCCTTTTGACAGGGCCAGGCTATCTAATTCTCCAAAAGTATCCAAAGGCCACAATGAGAATCAATAATTGAGTTAAATTTGAGAAATGGTCTACACGGTAATTAATATAACATCAAGTAGTATTCATGTGAAAAATATAACTTTCTTTAACCAGGCTTTTAAGTAAAAGATTTTTAACGTATCGGAAATTGATAAATTATTGGATTTATAGTTAAAATTTCTCTTATCATAATTTCTCCTTGGATATGAAGTTGGTAGTTTCTTTTAGTAATCAAGTTTGAAATTAAAAATATAATAATAATAAATAATATTTATAGGGAATAATCGCTGTCCACTTAGTTTAAGACGTAAGTATTTTAATGGATCTCAAAATATTAAAAAATACTTTTCACTTGGATAAATATTTAAATTATAATCATTTGACTTGAGCTACTAAACAAACCAATTTTGATAGGATACAATGTTCAAACAAAATACGCACTATCCAGTCCTTCCTTACACTTCAAGGGGGCTTTTCTTCTCCATAGCAGGTCTCTTACACACCTATAGAACATCTCTCCATATCAGGTCTCTTACAACCTATAGAACAACTCTCCATAGCAGGTCTCTTACACACCTATAGAACAACTCTCCATAGCAGGTCTCT
>CABFOV010003318.1:57361-67539 GCA_902141375.1 Timema poppense | reverse complement strand
TCAGACTTTTTATTTGTGGTGCTTGTTTAAGAAATGTCTGAATGGCTGCCATTCAGAGTGGATACAATTCAGCTCCCCCGAGTGAAACACCATTTAGGTAACACCACCTTCAGTAAAACCGACCGGGTTTTAAACCTTTATCTTCCTGTCAATCGCAGTATACTATACTGCGAGATTACCTCCTTAAGCTATGCTGCCACTGAAGCCGGTAGAAGTAATTAATTTACCCATATTAGAGAAATAGTTCATATGAAGGACCTTTTAGAATATACAAACAGAATTTGTGTCCAAAATTGCTACCAGCTTACTATTTTTAAAGTGATATTTTATAGGTAATGACAATATTTGACTAATGGACCGCTGCAGTCAGTGGCGTACATACTCCAGGGCTGGAGGGTCCTGGGCCTCCCAAATATACCCAAATTATTATTTCTAATATATTTATATATTATTACAATAACTACATTATTTAATTTGATTATTTATATAATAGCATTATGCTATAGGAAAATCCGAGGCTATTAACGTTTAAAAGGTATGCAATGTATTTCCAGTAAATTTTAACTAACGGTCATATTCTCTTTTCCGGTTTAACGGATGCTCCACGATGGCTGGTAAAGGTACAGGTGTTCAACATAGGATCAGAGAAAAATATCCAAAAGCTCTATATTTTCATTGTGCATCTCATCGATTGAACCTATTGATCAAAAAACTCAATCATGTGCCAGAAATAAATAAAACAATTGTAAAAATAATGCAAATGATCAGTTTTTTTAGGGAAAGCAATCATAGAAATAAAAAAGTTCCAAACATTTCTGGTCTTTGTGAAACAAGATAGTCTGAAAAATACAAGTCTATACACGTTTTTCTAAATATTTTGTAACACTCAAGGAAGTTCTTAGTAATCTTAGTATTGATAATGAGGCGAACCCAGAAACAAGCCTTCCAGTTAGACAATGCAATATCATCTGTAGTGTTCATCTTGTGTCTCAAAATTATATCTAGTTGTTTCTGGGTTCTTGCATTCTATACATCGACACATAAAGAAGGAACTTCTGGAAGTTTTTCGTAAGCACAGGGTGGAATCAGAAGAAGAATTTGCTTAAATTTTCATGGAAGTAAGAGATACATGTGATTTTCTGAAAATTAACATCAAAATGGCTAGAACTTATACAAGACAAATTCATCGTACGAACATTCCTGTACCCATCTACTTGATTACTATAGAGCAGCTCCTTTTATTCCTTAGTTATATTCTCTAATTATGTCATTTGAATCAAGATTTACAGATCTCAAGAGAGGCCATTCAAAGAAATTTTAATTCATCATAACTTGATGAAAATATTAAAAAATATGTTTTTATCAAAGCTATTAAGAAACTGTCTCATTTTTTGACATTGAAAATCTGGAAGCGGAAGCTATAACCTGGTATGATTTTTGGAAACGCAAGGACTATGGTGAAAAAGTTAAGCTAAGTCATCACTATGAAACCACATTCTTTCCTTCAGCTAAGAGGGCTCTACTGAATTATATGACAATTCCGTGAAAAACATACACTGTGGAAAGGTCATTTATCACCCTCAGGCAAGTGAAGACATGGCTGAGGAGCACAATGAGTCAAGAGCGTCTTTCAAGCTTGTGCATAATAAGTGTTCACAGAGACAGAGTAAAAAACTGAATTTGGAAGAATAGGCTAGAGATAAGTGCTCTAAAAACAAGCGAAATCAGCAGTTTTCTTTCTCTGAAAAGTACTAAATATCATGATGGTATTAGCTTTTCCCATCACGATCACAATGTTCTATACTGTAATTATAACTTTAATTATTGTATGGTTTAATTGTAACTTCTGCAATGAAAAAAACAATTGCTACAAACTTTTGGTTCATTGAAATTTAGATTTGACATACCATCATCACACATGTAATATTAAGTTACAATGACATTTTTTTTAAATCAGTTAAAACATTAATTTTCAGTTTTTTTGTAACTTTATAAATAAATATAATGAAAAGAACAGAAATAAGTTATGTGCATTTTTGATAGACCTTTCACATTTTAAAATAAGGTACTTGTTAGATAATTATTGATTCTCAAACAGTATTTTAGTATCTTGTACATTCACTAAAATGTTTGACAGCTTTGAAGGAGGTAAGGATTTTTCTTCGCCCCCCCCCCTTCTCCTCCCTAAAGTACTCATATGGTTACCCATGTATATTAATTAGTATGTAAATCATAAAAAAAATTCGTAGAGGGTGAAAGGAGCCAAAGACAAACATAGGGATAAGTCTTAATTCCAAAATTGTATATTTTAGCTCTGGATTAAGGCCTAATTTTAAAACGCCAAGTGTCCCTAAATTTAGGAGTAATGAAAAGGAAATGTTCCTGCACTAGTAAATATAAAGCTTATTAAAATCATGGTTTTAAAATTAAATTCTGATTTTCACGACTTAAAATTTTAACCAAAATAATGTATTTTAAAAATTGATTGTCATCAGGCATAGCTAGAGTAAATTGAAAATGCACAAGTCTTAACAATGAGAATTTTAGTGAAAACCTATACTATGAAACTAGTTTAGAATAAATACAATACAAACCGAAGAGTTAAGGTATGAAATTACATACACGAAGCTTTAGGAGGGGTTAAAGTCACCAAGATAGGCCTATTCCATTTTCAAGCCTGGTGAGAGCACAACAAATTGTCCTTTGCACATTTATTATTTTAATTGTATTGTCTGGAAATACATATTCAACAATATATTAATCATTCATTAGACGAATGATCTAGGGTATCACTCTTTTGTTAGACAGGCCTGCTAATGACAGGGAGATTAGAGTTTGAATCCCGGTTGGGTCAATGAAGGGTGGATTTTCTTAAATGTTTTTCCACTCTCTTTCCTCTAAAATAGATTACCTCTAAAATGCTCATTTCCTCATCCCTACCACATCAGATTAATTTTCGGATAGCTACAACCTGAAGAGGTAGTAGAAAGAGGTGATAGACAATATATATTTATTATTTAAAAATTAAACTTTTGATATCTTCTGTTAATGATAGTATTGTTGTTTTTTCATGTGAGACAACACCTGACACTACTTTTATATTAAAAAACAAATATATCGAAGATCATCAGTTCTAAAATAACTGACTCAAAGATACCCGCTTCAGTGTCTGAATGGCCAAAAATTCAACTTTTGTAAAAGATTGGATTGTTGGTCACCATGAGATTTTTTCGTGAATGTATTTTTACTCTCCCTTCATGCTTATGTGGGTAAAATTACTTTAAACTCATCCTTACTTATCCCTATAGCATTAACAGGATAAGTAGGACTACATATACACATAACAAGACGTGGTGACAAAAAACCATTCAAAGCTGTTGACTAGATTAAAGCCTTAGTGTTACTGAGCTGATTATAGAACACATGAATCTGAAGGCTCTATCTCTCCCAATCATATATATGGCTGATAATACGAGGTTTCACCCACATACATACATATACATACATACCTAATCATGCCATTCCCTAACGGGGTAGGTAAGAAACTGTGAATATGAGCTCAAAAAGAAACTTCGTACCTAAACCATCCTCACTAACTTTTTACAAACTTCCCTATCCTTGCATACTTCCTTGGCTTCAACAATATCCATAAACAAAGTCATACATAATAATTTATTCTTAAAACTCATTATGTTTCTCTTTTTAATATATTCATCTACAACATTTAGTAACGTCTTACATGGCCTACCCCTTTCTTTAGATCCATACATTTTACCTTCATATATTTTTTTTCGTCACTCGATCCATACTCATCCTCTAAATACGCCCAAACCATCTGTAATGCATTTATTTCACATTGGCCTATTGGATTCCCTTTCAAACCACACTCCTTCAGCACCCGTCCATTACTGACTCTGTCCATACAAATTTTTCCTCATAGATTTCTTAGACATCTCATTCCAATAGCATTCACCATGATCTTGTGTATCTCCCGACAAGCAAACGCTTCACATCCGTAAAACCACGTTGGCATTAACACCCTTTTATATATTGCCATCTTTGCCTCTTTTGATACTACATCATTCTTTGCAATAGTAAGCATCAATCCAACTACCCTACAAGATGTATCCACCCGTCTGTCAATTTCACCACCCATCCTTGCATTTATACAGAACATTCTGCCAAGATACATAACATCATTCACTTGTTCAAATATTTTTCCATTTATACTAAGTTGACAATCATTTCCTGATCCATCATTATAAAAACCAATACCTTAGTTTTGGAGACACAAAGATCCATTCTGTCTGTCGTCACACTCAAACGATTTAATGCATTCTGAAAGTCACTTTCTTTCTCAGCTATTATTATGCATTATCTGCATATAACAGTACTCTCATATTCACACTGTTCAATTGTACACCAACCGCGTTCTCACAAGCATCCCTCATACATTTATTTATGAAAGCATTAAAAAGCCATGGAGACCTAACACAACTTTGTCTAACACATTGTTAAATGTCAAAACATACCCTCAAAGCTCCATCCACCCTAATGCATGATTTACTTTCATCATACACCACCTTAGTTGCATTTACTAACCATACCCACCACCATATTCTCTAAGAACATTCCATAAAACACTCCTATTCACCCGATCGCGTGCTTTCTTCAGATCAAAAAATGCACATTAAACTCTCTTTAATACTACCATACATTTCTCAAACCCTTGTTGAAATGCAAATATTTGGTTCCATGCATCCTCTGCCTGGCAAGAAACCCCATTGCACACCCCAACTCTTGCCCACAGTTCTTTCACACACTCTTTCAATTAGAGCTCTCTCAAAAATTTTGTCTGGAATATTCAAAAATTCTTACATGTACTCTTATTCCCTTTGCCTTTATACAAAGGAACAATGATGACACTCTTCCAGTCATTGAGAAAGTTCGCAATCCCAGCACACACATTGAACAACTCACACTTAAGAATTTCACTTATGATCCCATCAAAGTCCTCATTTTTGCCATTAAAAAAATATTTTCATAACTCTAGACACGTCAGCCTCATTAATTCTCCCACTCCTTATAACATTTTCCCTATTTTCTGATACTTTCTCCACATTTTAGCCATACAATTGCTAAAAATCTTTCTCCGTCACACTTTTATACAGTTTTCATACCAGATCATCTCACCACGTTCATTCTGAATGCTATATAACGTTCCTTGCACTAATTGTTTTTTTCTTGTTAACCACTTTCAGAACAGTTTCTTATTACATTAAAAATCATTCTTTTTCCTTCTTTTAATCTCATTTGCTCTTTACTCTCCTTTACTACTATCTTTGCCTTAATCTTTTCCTCTTTGTATATGTCCCACAATCTCTCAAGTTCTGTTTCACGATTCACAGCAGTCGTTCGTTTGTATGCGTCTTTCTTCTCTCCCACTGCTTCTTTCACCTGTTCATTCCATCATGCATCTCTTTTTAAGTTCCCCCCACCGCAGATCCACTCACAGCTTTCTTGCATTCAACTACAGCCTCTTTAATTCTGTTCCAAGCTTCTTCAATATCATTAGCATGTGTTTCAACATTACGTTCATGCTCTTGTAAAGTTAATTTTTTGCTCAACAATCTTTTATATTGCGCTTTCACAATTTTATCCTGCAACATTTCCACTTTCAAGAGGTTTTATAAGGGGACTAAATAATGTTTATATTGTTTTAAAACATTAATAATAATAATGATAATAATAATAATAAACTTTTGATTTTAAAATTATATAATATACGGTTTCATAGAATTTTCACATCTAACAGATACGAATATATTGTGAGGATATAATAAACAAACAAACTAAAATCATGACAGATCATGCTATTCAAATTGTTAGTTTAAAAACACACTGAATAAATAATATGAGTAAGAGCTACACATTAATTTAAACCAAAACTATAAGTGAAACTTTATCATTGGATAGTAAATCAAACTTGTACATAAAGAGTAAATTTATTTACAAACTTCAACCAGGATAAATATTACAAATATATATAAATTATGTCCTGCAATTCTACTCGCTCAGACACCTGAACAGACTAATGAGTTGTATTTATTAACATTGTGATTTGGTTGTTCCTCAACCTTTTTCTGAGGCTGCTAAATTGTTTGGTTATTAAATTGCAGTTCCTAGAATAATAATTTACTTCCCATTATCTTTCTACAGTTTTTAATTTGTGTTTATCTTTATTAGTTTGGTTAGTCATTCCTTATTTAATTATTAAGTAGACTTACAAGTGGTATTTATGAACTACCAGTAATTATTTTTCTATCACGTCTCGCTACTAATCCGGATTACACCCATTTCCATTAATTAATTGGAGTGGGTATAAAGAAAATAGAATTGAAGGGAAATGCACATTAATTTGTGTGGAGGGAGTAGAAAGATAAGCTATCCAGGAATATACATTCTCTGTACATCTGGCTGGTACTCAAACCCTTAACTACATGTCACTAGATAAATAGACAAGATGAACCTGCCATTTAGTCCGCATGCCCACAAATGTAGGCTTTAATGTTGTTAATATTAGTGTGAAGTACAATGCAGTTATATTAGTTTATTACCCGCCTCGGTGGCGTAGTTGGATAACGCGCTATTCATGTTGAGCTCGACCGCTTAGGACGGGGAGATCGTGGTTCGAATCTCGGTTGGGTGAACTGGGGGTTGTTTTCCCTAAATGGTTTTCCACTGTCCCTCCACGCAAATATGTGTGCACTACCTTTGAATTAATCCTTCCTAACCCCTTAGTGTAATTAATACATAGGCGTGTAATCCGAACGGCTAGTAACAAGTGGTGACAAAATAAAAAAATAAATATTAGTTTTTAATGACACATTCCAATACCTTCACATTTGTCTAACATAATGATTATAGTAAATTTAAACTTATAACGAAAAACAAATAAAGATGTGTTGCTTTAATGATTGATGAATAGTGTTATACAGGGTGGCCCACGGAAAAGTTTCTCGCATCCTATAACCAGCAGGCGCCTCACTCTGAGTTGGAGGAGGTCAATCCCCCTCCAACCATATTGTGACATGAAGAATGACACGACGTCGCCAGATGGATGATCGGCAGACGTTGTGGAAGTGGATTGACCTCCTCCAATTCAGAGTGAGGCACCTGCTGGATATAGGAGGTGGGCTACTTTTTCCGTGGGCCATCCTGTATAATCACAATTCTATCTAATCTAAGTGTCTCGTTGGCTTTATCGCCTCCGTCTTGTAGTTTTTTTTTTGCGTCGTAACACAACCCACTGATCCACGGTGTTGCAGATGAGTAGAGTCGAGTTGTATTTTAATTGTTTGCCCCTTACAGAAGAAGCAGGAGAGAGAGAAAAAAAAATCTCCCTTCTTTGCCTTCGTCTCAACCACTCCTGCACAGAAGTAAGAAATGGCAAACAAACTTGGCCTGTCTGTAGTAATTAACTGAAAGTATGTGAACAACGTGGCAAAGCGTGGTAAAAGTAATTACAGTAATGCGCCCTAATTACGAGCACAGGACAAGCCGAGTGTCTCCACTGTTCAAGTGTTTGTCTTACACAAATGGGGAAAATGTTACGTTTCACTACGCTATCTTATGTTTATTTAATTAATAATATACGTTTTTTCTCACGTAATTTTAAGTGATTTATCCAGCTTTTTAACACTATCAAATGTATACAAGTATACACTCAAGGATGAGAGTGTGGTTTACTATAAAACTAAAGTTAAGTCTACTCCAAGAAAAATAGTTCAACTTAAATAATATTATTTTAAAATATGAAACGATGCAGAACACTTCTAATATGTTTTCAGAAGTTAAAATAGTGAAATAAAAAATGCACAATCAAGTTCTTGTAGATATTAAAAAAAAGAGTGTGTGTTATAATTTTATTTAAAAAAAATAAACAAGACTATTACGCTTTTAACTATTGTGTTTAGTTACAGCCAAACCGGCTCATTTTTGCATTTAATAATATTTTAACTAAAGTGAAAAATTAAAATTAAGTAATATTTTATATTGTTTGTGATTGTGTTATTGTTTATGTTTTGGAAATATTTTTTTTACTTTTATGAATAAAAAATGTGTATTAGATTAAGTTTTGTAAACAAAATACTATAAGTAAAGTATATTTTTGAATATCATAAATAAAATCCATAAAATTATGTTATTCTGAAATTAGTTTTTTTTTAACTTACGCTTAGTTCCTTTGTCTGTATATCCACCAATGCCAGATCGATGCTTTTAATTTATTTAAAAAAATTATGTCTGACTTTTAAGGATCTACATTTACAAGGATTTACATGGATTTATCATTATTTTTTAAATAATAATTATTACAGACAGATTTATTATAATAAATTGATTCTAAGTTTCTTTTATAACTATATTCTAATATCAGCTGAAAACTAATTAAAGTTTTATTTGTTAATTAAAATACAGCTCATCTTTAATGAATAGTTGTAATCAATTTGGTAAAAATAAAGTGTTTGGTTTTACAATGTTTAGCTTTACCAAAAATAGATTGGTTCCCAAATATTGAATATAAACATATCTTTAATAAACGATTAGATGCAGATTTATTTTAAGCCGATTGTTTGTTAAAAACTAAATGTTGACTTATTTGTGAATAATTAAGCTAACAAACTTGTTGGTTATGTTGTTTATAAGATTTAAGTACGTCAAATAGTAACTTTTTTAGTTATTTAATGTGCACATTCTAAATTGACATAATATCAGAATACGATTTATTAAATATTTTTAAACTATAAAATACACAAAATCTATATATTCATTATTAGGAAAGGTAAAATTCTAATATCAATAAAGATACATTTTTGGCCACCACAGGAATCAAACTCAAGACACTTAACTCTAAAAAAAAATACTCACTATTGTTAAAGATAAGGCGTTGAATATAAATAACAAATCTTTAGAATAAATAATCTTTTGATAAATTTAAATCTTATTTATAGTTACAATTGGCAAACCATACAAGACGATACGAGAGCCTGCTAGCTTAATGATGAGGGTTATTAAACGTATAGTATATACTATTAATAAATTAAAACTAATAAATATAAATGATTAATAAGCTACAATACATATATTCAGTTAATACACCTTTTCCTACCTTTTGCTTGATAATGTGAGGTAGCCCGCTTAGGTGGCCGCATGATCTAAGAAGCATCATTCTTCCAGTTGACTAGACTGTCTTTGACGGGGAGATCCAGGTTCAAATCTCAGTATGGTGTTCTGATGGTGATTTTACAAAATGGGGTTACACTCTCCTCCCACGCAAATGCGGATACACTTACTCCAAATACAATCTCTCTAGTCCCTAAAACCATTAGTGCAATTAGTACATAATCGTATAACCCGAGCGGTTAGAAAGACGGGGTGTAAAAATTAAAATAATAATAATGTAAACGTTAACCTTGTGTTTTAATATTATTAACTCTGTCCCAAAAGATCTAATCAAGATACAATATTAACAATTTGCCTACTATTTGTCAACAAGCCAATCAAAGCAAATGATTTTTACAGAACTTTTTTTACACGATGTTGTTACTTTATGTGTTGGTACTAAAGTGGTAAATTGACTCCTCTTTTAATATATCTAATTAATATGTTTAAAATGGGGTAATTAATTACTTGGTATAATGATAAGTATTTAGAATTCAGATTAGGATAAAATGTAAAGAGAGATCAGGAAAACCCTAATGGAAACATCCTACGGTGCCTTTTAGAAAACATCTTAGATAAAGTCAAAGAATATTAATTTATTAAGGAAGAGATTTAGAATATTGTTTTATTATTGAATTACACTATCTTATAGTCTTAGTAACAAATTATTATGGTAAATATTGAATTATATGATAATTATTATTAATTATTAATCTGTGAATGTGAGGAATGCCAGGCCTCCACCCTGGTTCGGATTCCACGTTAAACTGTAGGTCATTCATTTCATATCACAATCACCATACCATATAACCCGAACGGGTAGTAAGACGCGGTGCTAATAATAATAATAATTATTATTATTATTAATCATGATGACCAAATGATTTTTTTAAAATAATCAATGAATTTTCCTCTCGTTCAGTCTATATGTATGTATGTATGTGTATATATATATA
>CABFOV010003318.1:25774-56477 GCA_902141375.1 Timema poppense | reverse complement strand
ATTAGCACCGCGTCTTACTACCCGTTCGGGTTATACGCACTTACGCCAATGTGTAATGGTAGGGTGATTGTGAGATGAAATGAAGGACCTACAGTCTAACGTGGAATCCAAACCACGGTGGAGACCTGGCATTCCTCACATTCACAAGATGTCTTGTCAGAGGTGAAGGAAGGGTTTGGTAATCAGATAATTTTGTGCCGAGACCGAGGATTGAACCTCGGCCGCCAGCACAGAAGTCTAATACCTTATCCCTAGACCACCAGGTAACCTTTATTTTTATAGAAACACCAAGGTGTACATACAAATAATTTGTGCTATAAATGTTTGATTACTACACCAAAAATTTATTTTTCAGACATGATTGGGATTCTAAACCATGTCCCTTATGGTCTTATTCTAAATGCTCTGATATTTTTTTCAATATTCAGGCAAAATTTAAAAAAAAATCAATTATTTAATGTTTAGTAAAATTTCACATACAAGGGAGAAATTCCCAAGTGTTAATTAACCCTTTTATATTCTACTTTGGGTTATCTGCATTACGAAAGCCATGATGAAGAAAGCAAATATTTTCTAAATGGTTATTAAAATTGGGTGATACTACTCTAATTAATTATGTACAAATTATTAATGTTGATTATTAATCATACAAGTTATTATATATATACGGATTAAGTCCAGACCAGGATGAAGTCAATATTATATAGATAATGTTGACGTTATCCAAAATATGTAAATAAGTTTGACTGAGATGTTATTGAATAAAGTTTTTCGAAGTTTATCCAGATAATATTGACATTATCCACCTGCACTTGGACAGAGACAATGTTTATGGTTGAGGCTAGGTTAGTTAGGTTAGGCTAGGTTAAATTATATTAGTTTAGGTGAGCTTAGGATATGTTAGCCTAGTTAAAGTTAGGCTAGGTTAAGATACGTTAGGTTTAGTTTGTGGAAAATAAAGCATAAAATGAGGCATTTCAAATGTTTGTGCACTGAGACGCTCCAATTTATTATCCAATTTCGAAATAATGTTTCAAAATAAAATTCGTATTAAAAACTTGTCTAGTTTTACAAATATTATTCAACGTTATTCAAGAATTGCTGGCTATTGTAATCATCCGGCTAGCGTCGTAAATGAGAAAAATCGCTTTCTATTTCTGACTTTATCTGTTGACCTTGGATAACACTGACATCTCCCGGATAATCTCTACATTACCCAGATTTCGCACATTAACAGTAACATACACATTTATACAGCTAGAGAAATGATAATGGTAGTATGCTTGATTTTTAATCATTAATCTTACACCTAAATATTGCCACAAGGAAGGTTTGTTTCTGATTATTTTTTTAGTAAATACTCTTTTTGTAATTTTACCCCTTTTAATTTTAACCGGATATATATATATATATATATATGGTCCAAGTTCCCTATAGCTATGCACAGTGGCCCCACAACTGTGACCCCTATAACTGGATCGGATCCAGACAGTTATATTATTTATTTAATGATTGTTATCGTTTGACGTTATTTTCTCATCACGTCGTATTATCTGTCCAGGATATACGCATTATAATTATATTTATAAGGAATGATGAGTAAGCTAGAATTTATAGAAAATATACCTTTATTCGCATGAGGAAAGAATGGAAACCGGTTTTGAGAAACCACACTTTTACATTTTTGTACATTCGAGCACCCGCATACCAACCAATATGGATAATATAAATTAGTTTATAGGATGAACTTGAAGATGACGTGAATAATTATGGGCCGACCAAGAGAAGTGTTAAAGCTTTAATATTTATGCCAAGCTGTGATTTATTATAATATATTTACTATAACTTTTATAACTGACCGTAAATATGTGATAATAATAAAAAAATTATTTTAACTGTAGGAAGTAAGAAGGTGTGTTCATTTATTTATTTGTAGTTAAAATATTTTATTAGTTTAAATAATTGAGAGTGATACTTATTTTATTCTTTCAATATTGGCTAATCGGAAAGTAACTATCAATTTCCTGAATTTTACATTTAGAAGTTTATGCGAGTACGTGTTTCTACCTGTAATATTATTAGTAGTATATTGGGTCACTTTAAAAAAAAGTTTCAGTAGCTATTAAAATGTATTATTGAAATCAGAATCTAGTTTTAGTAAGGTTGTTTTGTGGTAGTTCAAATTTAATAAAATAAGTATTTCTCATTTATATTAATCTTGAAAAGTAGATTATAAATAATTTAGTAAGTAATATAATTTAAAGAGAATCATTTTTGTATTTTGGTACACACAAATTTCTCCGAGGATGTATGAACTTTTGAAAAAACTTGAGTTAAAGTATTTACCTCTATAAATTTAACACAAATCTTTGAGTTAAATTATAGAAATGGTCAAATATATTTTAAAAGTGCGAGAGGATTCAAATAACAATAAAAAATTTCAATGTGTGTCCTAAAATATTTTAGGTAAAAAATCTCTATTTTTATCAAAGTTGTTACACTTAATATATACCCATAGGACTTTATCAAAGGTGTCCAAAAGCTTAAGAAATCACTGTGAAGCAAAGGCCTTGAGTAAAATAACCAAACCAAACTCCCTTGGTAGTGGGAACATCAATATACTTCAATTAATGTTAAATATTAGTTGGTTTTTTACTTTTTAAATTCAAGTGTTTTTATAGAACAAATAAACACATGTTTCTAAATCAATTTAAAAATATTTAAACAAAAGATGGCATTAACTATTATATCCTAACAAGCACAGTACTTTTATAAAAAAAAATACCTACTTTCTATATTTTAAAACTCAAATTAAAATACATTTCACGAAATTTCCCAACTATGGTAATGAAACAAATTTAGATTTTTAATATATTCGACAACCATAAAAAATACCTTTATTCTCACTTTTTTAAATTGTATGTCTATGACTTTCTTTGTAAAAAACTGTTGAATTAAAAGATGAAATATTTATTAAATTTTGTTTTTTTAAATTATGTTCCTTTTACTATTATAAGGGTGAGCATTATATAAACAATAATCCTTGTAAGTAAGGGGTCGTTTCGTGAGACTTGTCATAAACTTAGGATTAACAGAGACGTGCATGGATTTGAGCATCCCCTAAGATTTTGTTGACACTCATTTTCCCTTCCACCCTCTAAATATTATAGAACCTCCTTCATAGATCCCTAGAATACACCCATCGAACTTCCTACTTAACATTAATATATTGAATTCTATAGCATTTAAAAAGTGTTTATCATAAATAATATGGTTCTCAATCTAAATTATCATATTATACTAAAACAACATGTAAACATATTTAATTTAAATATTTATTATTTCTTCACGAGTAAAATTACAAACACTTTATCTAATTCAATAGTGAGGAAGGAATAATTTTAAGAAAATGTAGACACATTTAAATGAAGGGAGATTGGGAAACAAATTAGAAAATCAAATCTCAGTACTGGCAATCGGGATTCAAACCCTGATCTCCTCACTACCGGAATAACCTAATCTAAATTGAATATACATAAAATATTTGTCAACTTAAATGACATTAACGCGAGAGTGTAGGGAACATGAGTTAAAGGCTGTGTTTAGCAAAATATCTTTGGCAATATATATAAATATATATTTCCTGTAGAAACATAGAGTTTAATTTTAATTTCTCACAAATGGTGATAACAACAGTTGTTGATTATCTGTCATGTGCATATTAGCATTTGGTGAGGAGCTTTTTAAATCAAGAGAAAAACCGTCAATACATTCCAGGACATCTTTTTACATTTATTAAAGGAATTTTGATTTCACCATGTGAATAAAATTAAATTTAATATTTCTACTGTAGAATGATTTGATTTATTTTGACCGGTAAAATATGTTGTTATACAAACTGAAATAATACTGCCTTAAACCCACCTCGGTGGCATAGCTAGCTAAAGCGCTAATTTCGTGTTTAGCTAGACTGCAAAGGACGGGGAGCTAGAGGTTCGAATCTCAGTCGGATGACGTTAGGGTGGTTTTTCCGAAATTGTTTTCCACTCTCCCTCCGCGGGCTTATTTCCTCTAAATTTAACATTCCTAGTTCCTAACTCATTAGTGTAATTAGTACGTAAGCGTATATCATGAACTGGTAGTAAGACGCGGTACTAAAATTAAATTAAATTAAATTAAATTCTGCCTTTAACTTGCGTTCATACACTCCGACATTAAATAAAATAATTTGTCTTTAAATTGATTAGTTTTGTATTTTATTTATTAAAAATATTTTAACTTATTTTATTTGTTTATTTATTCATTTGAGGCATTTAACGTGAAATTTATGAAGCAGCTGATCATATCAGCACACGAGAATTTCTATGAGCGAGAGCAAAAAGACCCACCAGTTTTTTCTGGGAAAGATATTGTCACATACCTTCCTGGGTTCGTTTACATGCCACAATCGAAATGGGACCGACTGCTTTACTTCCCTCTGAAGTAAACTGTGCTACGAATTTTCATCGTTTAAGAAAAATTCGTCGACTTCAGTTGGGTTTAAGTGCACATTCATTTGATTCGGGGGTGAGTACTTTACCCCAAGACAACCGAGGTTGACCATTTAATAATTCTTTAATTACAGTTTTGAGGAAATTTTACCATTATTATGTTGATTACTATCCTAAACAGGAGTGTCCAATAGCATGGGGATTGAACGTTTAGGAAGAGCTGTATAATAGAAAAGCCAAATACTCGTCACTCTAAATACATAATCTTGTATGCAAAACCATGAATTGTTCTTTCTGATTGGTGTTTTCTGTAAAAAAAAATAATCGTACATGATCGTAAGCTAATGTCTACTGTAATTTTAAGAATGTAAATAAAAATACAATTAAAATCCGTCTTGGACCTAAATAAACAAACCTATTGCTATTTAGAAAGATGTCGTTAAAAATATAATATTAAAAACTTAAATAATATAATGATAATAATTAGCACCGCGTGTTACTACTCGTTCGGGTTATACGCTTTAAGTACTAATTACTCTAATGGATTAGGAATTGGGAGGGTTGAATTAGAGGAAGTTAACCCGCATTTGCGTGAAGGGAGAGTGGAAAACCATTTAGGAAAAACCACCCAGAGTTCACCCGACCGAGATTCGAACCTCGATCTCCCCGTTCTCAGCAGTCGAGCAGCTCAACACGACTAACGCGTTAGCCAACCACGCCACCGAGGCGGGTTTAAAAACTTAAAAGCATACCAACATAGTATGAGTGTAGTAAAAGTTAACAATGTTTGAAAGTTTGGTCTGGTACCCTCAGTCCCACGATGATTATCTCCTCTTTAGCTGAGGAAGTAATTTAATTACGGTGTCTCAACTGAATAAGGTTAATATCTTGTTAGTCCTATTAAGACCTATTAGCCAACATTTTACAATTAGTGATCCTAAGGCTGATCAGATGATCCCGAGTAGCAATCGGTGGGCATGGACACATTGACACAGTGACGTCACAACAGGGTTTACACGTATTAAAACAGACTCAGATATTTGTTGATTATATTTCCCCTATTTTATTTGTATATCAATATTTATTTATCAACAAATCTATTATTCATTATATTCTCGATGGTTCACATCTTCTGCATTATTATAACAATAGATATTTCAATTTGCTAAAATGGCTTCTAATAAAATGTTAACAAACAAATAGATTGAAAATTGACACCTGGACTCCTTTGTCTTAGCGAGCCCATGACCCACTGAGCCATCCAGGAATCGTCTACCGTGCTCAGGGCCATTCTTCACTCAGATTGTCATTTTTCAATTCATTTCAACTCATTTCAGTAACTATAATCATTCATCCCCCAAGACCCACCTTTCATATATACTTAATTGTCTCGCGTTGATTTCTTTCAATATTTTAGTGTTTAACATAATAAAACCCTTATTATTTTTGTATGAGAAGTTTTTTTTGGTTCACCAAATTTCTCTAGCTGTTAGGGTTATAGCGTTTTTACTAAGCACAATTTTGTGTTAGGAACGAAGAAGGTTGACTTTAGAGTAAGTGTATTCATATTTTTGTGGCGGGAGAGTGGAAAACCACATAGGAAAATTACCCCTAATGGAAACCATTCAAGATTCTAACGGTGATCTCCACGTCATTGGCAGTCCAGTATATTATTATTGTTATTAACAATATTATTACTAAAAGGTGTTCTGTCTGGAAAAAAGTCCATTAATTTTGTCAGTAAGCTTAGACAGCCAATGCGTCCTGTTCTCTGTTCTCTGTCTGTTCTTTAGCTTCCAGAATATTCTTGTTTACTTCATGCCCAAAGATGACCTTTTCTTGTTTCCTATTATATATATATATATATATACTTCCACGGATTTTGTTAACTACCTCCTGGCAGGTAGATTCCTACAGGATATTTTCATAACGAAACCAGCTAACCTGAACAGTGGAGAATTTAAAATAAATATTTAGCAAAAAAATAAAACAAAAAATTTGCTTCAAGACCAAAAAAATTAGAAATGTAAGATTGCCTTTACATGTATTTAAGAAATTATGGTCTTGTTCCTTTTATTAATGCTTTTATCTTTAAAACTCACAGAATAAAACGTAAATACATCAATATGGGAAATCCTACCTTGACTCGCAACATCGTTTAATCTTCTTAAGCTCCTATTTCACACAACCTTTCCTTCAACGACATCTTGCAGAATAAAGATACTACTAAAATTATGTCCGATCCAGTTTGCTTTCCATCGAAGACTCACATATAAAATGGTTCTATTCCTACCCACCCTATTAGAACTTCTTCATTTGTCACCCTGTCCGTCTAACTTATCTTCTCAAGTCTTACATTTCAAAGATATTCAAATATTTCCTTTCCATCTTCCTAAGAGCCCCAGTTTATGCTACAAACAGCGCGATGCTCCAAATGTACAATTTCCTCAGTTTGTACCTAAGTTCCAAACTCAACTAGCTGGTCTGAAATAACCTCTTCATTATTGAAGATTCCTTGACCATGTTGATCCTAGACCTAACTACCCTGGTACAACTAGCTGGTCAGAGATAACCTCTTCATTATTGAAGATTCCTTGACCATGTTGATCCTAGACCTAACTACCCTGGTACAACTAGCTGGTCAGAGATAACCTCTTCATTATTGAAGATTCCTTGACCATGTTGATCCTAGACCTAACTACCCTGGTACAACTAGCTGGTCAGAGATAACCTCTTCATTATTGAAGATTCCTTGACCATGTTGATCCTAGACCTAACTACCCTGGTACAACTAGCTGGTCAGAGATAACCTCTTCATTATTGAAGATTCCTTGACCATGTTGATCCTAGACCTAACTACCCTGGTACAACTAGCTGGTCAGAGATAACCTCTTCATTATTGAAGATTCCTTGACCATGTTGATCCTAGACCTAACTACCCTGGTACAACTAGCTGGTCAGAGATAACCTCTTCATTATTGAAGATTCCTTGACCATGTTGATCCTAGACCTAACTACCCTGGTACAACTAGCTGGTCAGAGATAACCTCTTCATTATTGAAGATTCCTTGACCATGTTGATCCTAGACCTAACTACCCTGGTACAACTAGCTGGTCAGAGATAACCTCTTCATTATTGAAGATTCCTTGACCATGTTGATCCTAGACCTAACTACCCCGGTACAACTAGCTGGTCAGAGATAACCTCTTCATTATTGAAGATTCCTTGACCATGTTGATCCTATACCTAACTACCCTGGTGCTGCAGGCATCCTTTGTCAGCAGGTACTCGACTGCTCAATGTTTTCCAAATCGTGGACTCCAATTTTAATTTTCAGTGACTCTTCATTATTGAAATCAACATCTCTTTGTTAATATCCATGCCATATATTCTCCCAAGCTCCACCATCCAATTCATCATTTCCTAAAACTCTTGTTTGTTTTTGGCCAACAATTGTATATCTGGGTATTTTATCACGTTGATGACGCGTCCTGCTATCATGAAATTGCCACGTCACTTTAAGGCTTCCCTATTAAATGGATATAGATACAATTTCGACTTCTTATAGGCATAATAAAAAAATTTACAAATTAATTTTAATCTTTAACTTATACTTAGAATGCCAATATTTTTAGGTAACGTAAATTGGTGCTCACAGAAGTTAAGGTATAACTTATAGTTAATAGTAGCTATAAAACAATGCATTACAAAATAAAAATTACAAATTACTATCTAGACTGATATATTTTTAAATGTTATTCTTTAACCTCTTTAACCTCTTCAACTACTACGGTGTCCGCATGGTCTAAGGCGTCACTATCACAATAGATTAAACTGCTGTTGATAAATATGTCGGATCTCGATCGGGGTGTTATGAGAGTGTTTTTTCCCCCAATGGTTTCTTCTCTCATTCTCTACATACCAATAGCGGGTGAAACTCTTCTTTGTTCAACACTCGCTAACCCTAACTCAGTAGCGTGTATAGTACATATACGTATAACCCGAACAGATAGTATGAAGTGATGCAAAAAAAAACGACCTATTTTTTCCAATATATTTAACTTTAATAAAACTTTAAATCTTGGCAGAAATAAAGACACCAAGGAAAGGAAATGAGACCAAACTAAAATATTAATAAATTCCTCAAATCATTATGATGAGATTAGACCTATACTGGTAGTCACGTGGCTTAGATTACAAACACGTCCTGTTTGCCTGTTACGGGAAGGTAAGAACTCCAATCCCGTCTGGTTCTATTGATGTTATATTTTCCTAAATTGTTTCACCTCATACCTCCACGAAAATGTTGATAAATTTCATCTTATTTAAGTATCCCCCCTTCACAATATATTCAATTTACATCTTTAGTCCGAACCGGAAGAAGGCGTCTTGCAAAAAACGAGAAATTTACAAAATGCTAAAGCTTAGTCAAATAATATATATAGATTATATGGATTTAAAAACAACATTAGTTAATTTATATAGTTACCTTGCTTTTGCACAACAAAATACATAACGTTAAAATAACGTCGAAAATCACACGTAGTCTACAAATGAACAATGAACTGTCGTGACAATAAATATTATATATATTTAAATTAAGTAAAATTTATGGGGTACTAACTTTAATCATCAAAACACAATATATAATGTATTGATATTTATGCCTGGTCATTCGATATTAACATGCTAGAAACTTCAGTGTCTTAAATATTTTGAAGTTAATAAAGCTATTCCTATACAGTAATACAAAAAATCGTTTAATATGCAACTTCCACTTTTGATATATATTAGGCTACCATTAAAGAACAAATTGTCCTTTAATTAAACAAGAAATAACCCTATTGAAAGCAAAATATAGATTTAAATTTTCTGAAATGCTTTTTGTAGCGTAGTTTTACCGTAAAGTCCTTGCTCTATTGGCTCCAATTATATAAATAAGATACCAATGCTCATGTTTCTTTTAATAATATAAAATAAAGTAGCATGAGATTAGACTATTTACAAAAAAAAATATTATAGCAATATTAACTAAGAGAAATAACATTTTGAAATTCTACCTATACTATATATCCCTCACTGACCGGAAACTTTAACAGCTTCCATTTGATGAAAAAAAAAAGTAATTAGAATTATTATAATGGTAAATAGGTTACATCAGGTGGCTCCTGTTAGTTAAGCATAAATATTGATGCATCTTTGACCTTAAATATTTTTAGTGCCATTACATGTTTTGTTTAGCTAATTTGCTTTTTATTAATTTTACCAACAAAATGTTGATGTAGGTGTCCACCTGTGTATAATAATAGCTAAGATAAATCCAAGTAGGTATAGCTATTAAACATATCAAATGTTTCTTAGTCTATTTTTAGCAAAATCGAAGCTTGTCAATCATACCAAAATAAAATGAAAATACAAATAGAAAATAAAGCCAGGCGCTCAAAATTAATTTATTCGCCATATTATCTTCCAGGCTGTTGACTGCGCTGTTCAATAAAATGCTTTTTTTTTTCTTATCCATGTGATGATCGTTCTTATTTTGTTTCTTTATTTCTCTCATTAACAGGATGGCGCCAACAAGCGAGACGGAAATAAAACAAAAGAAGAAATAAGCAAAAGAAGTCTACAGGAGGGAATGTGCAGCCATTCATCTAACGTAGACTTATTTCGAAAACGTTTTGAGTTTGTTTCTATTTTATTCAATTACTTACATGTCAATTAGTTTTTTTCTTCGTAAAATAAAAAGTCGTTCGACAACTAAAGATTTAATTCAATTGAACAGAAGTATGATAAATATTTTAAAATGCTAACCATTAATAATATAATCACTAAACAATATTGCATAAATAGCTCTTACCTTACATCAGACCATAGTTTGTTTATTTAATAATCTATTCCGTCTATGAAGTTGTGAAAACTATATTCACTTGGAAATGGGATTTGTGCACTCATATCTAGTGTTAATTTAATGATCTCGTTGTTGTATTCATCTCATAATTATAAAATACCACCATATGTTTTTAAAGGGAGTAAATATGTAAACACATAATGTCAATTAAAATAATGTCAATTAAAAAAACTTTTTTCTAAACGTTAGTTAATAAAGCTATAATGGTACTATTCATAGCAATGTAGAGTTCTTCAAAGACTGCTTTCCCGAAGTAGTAAACAAAAGTGTATGGTTACGGCAAGTTTTTGGAAACTATCATAAAAGCATTCTGGTTGTATGAAAGAGGTTAAACAGTGCTTATTTTTACATTTTACAATGAAATATTACATATTTTCTTTAAAATATATGTAGCGTTCACTAACGACAATTATTAGGCTTCTAATAGGATATATAATCTTGCTATGTCCTGTACAGTACATATTTTTGAGAAAATGATTCAAAGGAAACGAAGCAAAGCGATTAACTTTAAGTAAAAAGTAAGGGCATATATTAAGAGAATAATCTTTGGATGAATATCAGAAATATTATTATAAGTTACCGTCACGGATAAGCACATGATTTAAGTGTCATGCTCAATTATTCAAGTTTGCTGGTGAAAGGAGGGTCGGGGTTTGATACTTTTCCATGTATAGCCAAGATTTTTTTCGATTAATATTTTCCTACTATTCCCCTATGAAATTAAGCTTTCCTCTTATTTACTATTATTATTACTAGCACCGCGTCTTATTACCCGTTCGGGTTATACGCACTTACGATCATGTGTAATGGTAGGGTGATTGTGAGATGAAATGAAGAACCTACAGTTTAACGTGGAATCCGAACCACGGTGGAGGCCTGGCATTCCTCACATTCACAAGATGTTTTGTCAGAGGTGAAGGAAGTGTTTGGTAATCAGATAAATCTTTGCCGGGACCGAGGATTGAACCCCGGCCGCCAGCACAGAAGTCTGACACCTTACCCCTAGACCGCCAGGTTACCCTCTTATTTACTACCCTAGCATAATTAATATTGATTCATATAGCTCTAATGAGTACCTAGTACATGATGAAAAATAAATAGTTTAAAAATGAAAGTTAAATTGTAATGTTTTATTTCCCACATTTGCTAATAAGTTAACATCGGTATTATTCACACTAAAAATTTGATATTTAGAACCATCGTTTAAATTTATTACATTAAATTTTAGTTGACCCTAGCACCTTATTACTTTTATCTATCCAAGGACATTTGGCTTTGTGCGCTATTGCTCTCATTTAGCTTTCAAGTTTCCTTGTGTCGTAAAATAGCACTTCTCTTTTGTAATTCTGTAATAATGGACAGGTAACTTATTAACTATAAGAAATCCAGCCTGGGTGATTTGGGCTCAACATTTATGCTGAGGGGTGTACAGGTTTTAATCGAATAAGGTGGCTTTTGTAGACAATATATATGTATTAACATTAGAAAATTAAATACTGACACATACACGTTCATAACATAATACAACTAAAACTATGTGTAATATATGACTGCGTCAGTAATTGAAAATTAGCAAGCTTAAACAAATGTCCTGGATTCAAATACCCTATCTAGAAACCATATAAACAGATCCTTGAAGTAAAATATCTTCATAAAAAAGAAACCTGTAATCAAACTACCCAATACATTTTCACTTTAATTTTGTATCTTTTAGATTCAAACCCTATTTCCAACATGTGTGGTGAATTGAAATATTATGGTTTATTTTATAATGAATATGTTTAGGTTTAACGTGCTATTTTCAAGAGGTATTCTATAAGTATCAAATAAATGATTGAACTAAGTATTATTGTTGGATACATCGTTTTCAAAATAATATCATTATATAAATACTACGTTATTGCTTTTTTGGATTGAAGGATTGCTATAGAATGTGCTTGAAAGTCACTCAAGATTCACTTATATACGAAATAATTAACAGGTTTGTTATTTTATTTGTACAGGTATAGTACAGTACATTTGAAAATACACACACATAAAGAGTGAGATGTCATATTATTAAATGTTTTCCTATAAATATTACCATGGAATACGAATAGAAATTCCAAAAGAATACAAAATATTTATATTTTTGGTTTTTTTCTCAATACATAATATGTCAGAAATGTTTTTCTAACTTAGTACAATTTTAGTACCAACATTTGTGATGGAGATGGATAAATGTATAGTTTTGATATTTTCTTAATGTATCTAAAAGTCAACCAATTTTAATATAATTAAAAAGAATGGTCCAAAAGCATTTATAAATCAATATAATTATAGTTATATAATGTAAAAAAGATAAAGACAAGCTCATATTAAATTATTAATATAGAGAGAATATTTCTCACTTTATGAAAAATTATGTAGTTTTAATTTTACTATACTGTAAAGCTAATTTAATTATTTTAGTAAAAATTTATCTACACTTAAAGTCCAACATTAATAGGAAGAACAGTATTATCTACTTCAGTGGCCGCATGGTCTAAGGCGAGAATCTTGTGTTAGACTAGAATGCCGATGACAGGGAGACTGAGGCTCAAATCTTTGTTAGGTGTATTAAGGGTGTTTTTTTCCAAAATTGTTTTCCACTCATCCTACACGAAAATTTGCGTACACTTCCTTTAAAACTAACCTTCATCATCTCTATCTAAGTAGCGTAATTAGTGTATATGCGTAACTTGAACAGATATTAAGACACAGTGCCAAAAAGAATATAGTACAGTATCTGAAAGCGAGAAACGTAAATAAATATATTTCTAAGTATTCATACCTAGGTAACTTGACTTACAACTGTCAATTTTAGCATATATTATAAATGTCTACAAAATAGCACTTGTAAAAAGTTATCAATATTTATCAAATAATCGATTATTGATTTTTCTTTCCAACAAAACCTTAATATATAATGTAGAGTACAATTATGATAAGGCGAGAGGTATACTTTTCATAATCTGAAAATTAAAATATGACACCTGGACACGGTTTATTTTCCTTATTCAATATTCAGAATATAATATCAATATGCTGCCATAATCATGTATACCAAATATATTATTATTATTATTATTATTATTATTATTATTAGCACCACGTCTTACTACCCGTTCGGGTTATACGCACTTACGCTAATTTGCAATGGAAGGGTGATTGTGAGATGAAATGGAGGACCTACAGTTTAACGTGGAATCCGAACCACGGTGGAGGCTTGGCATTCCCCAGATTCACAAGATGTCTTGTCAGAGGTGAAGGAAGGGTTTGGTAATCAGATGAATCTATGCCGGGACCAAGGATTGAACCCCGGACCCCAGCACAGAAGTCTGACACCTTACCCCTAGACCACCAGGTCACCGACACAAATATAATAGGTTTGCTATTTAATACACTATACTATTCAATGAAACCTATATTGAATTGAAGAATTTAAAAAGTTTACGCTGTGTATGTTAAAACATGCATTATATTTAATATATTATATAAAAGTGCATTATAATAAAAACCACTTTATTGAAATATAGCTGAAGGCATTACTAGTGTAGTGAGAGGAAACGGGAAGGAGAAGATGGTCTGAATCGGATTCCCCAGATGGTTTGAATGGATCTGGTCTTCTTGATACCTCACACATCTCATTACATGCACGAACAGAAATTTCTCTCCTGTTTCAAGGACATACACACACGCACAAACCCAGTCATTATAAAGAAAAAGAAATTTGAACTACTACCGTAGTAAATAATACCTTACTAAACATTAATATAAAATGTTTACATAATTATACGATACTAAATTTATATTAAAGTCATACATTAATGAAATCTATATACTTAATCTTTCATTATAATTTACTTTTGGTTCCTCCTCAGAATAATCGGAATATATTTACATATAATTACGTAGTATAAATATCGTTGCAATATTAAGGATTTCACATCAATAACAACTATTGATACAATTATAATTTTAATCAGTTTTAAAACATGCATAGTTTATTAATTATTTTAGATTTGGCTTTGTTGATACATGAATTATAACTACTACATTATTCCTCAAGAACACTTGCCTAAATTAGTACAGTGTTAGTATTATATAGGAACATCTAACTCAACAATTTGATTATATGTGGAATTCTCTTCAGTAAATATATCAATGCCTACTTATTTACTTACTTACTCTATGGCATTAAAAACTTGAAAATTCATTGACGCACTTTCAAAAGTACGCCACCTCTTCCTATCTTGAGCTAGTTCTATCCACTCCACCTCATTACACTCCAATCTAATGCTATCCTCCCATCTGTGTCTAGGTCTTCCCAATGGTATCTTCCCATTGGGTTTGCCAATCAGTAACCTGAACAAGGGTCTAGACTCTAGATTCTCCCATCTGTGTCTAGGTATTCCCAATGGTATCTTCCGATTGGGTTTGCCAATCAGTAACCTGAACAAGGGTCTAGACTCTAGATTCTCCAATCTGTCTCTAGGTCTTCCCAATGGTATCTTCCCATTGGGTTTGCCAATCAGTAACCTGAACCAGGTTCTAGACTCTAGCTTCTCCCATCTGTGTCTAGGTCTTCCCAATAGTATCTTCCCATTGGGTTTGCCAATCAGTAACCTGAACAAGGGTCTAGACTCTAGACTCTCCCATCTGTGTATAGGTCTTCCCAATGGTATCTTCCCATTGGGTTTGCCAATCAGTAACCTGAACAAGGTTCTAGACTCTAGCTTCTCCAATCTGTGTCTAGGTCTTCCCAATGGTATCTTCCCATTGGGTTTGCCAATCAGTAACCTGAACAAGGTTCTAGACTCTAGATTCTCCCATCTGTGTCTAGGTATTCCCAATGGTATCTTCCCATTGGGTTTGTTAATCAGTAACCTGAACAAGGGTCTAGACTCTAGATTCTCCCATCTGTGTCTAGGTCTTCCCAATGGTATCTTCCCATTGGGTTTGCCAATCAGTAACCTGAACATGGTTCTAGAATCTAGATTCTCCCATCTGTGTCTAGGTATTCCCAATGGTATCTTCCCATTGGGTTTGCCAATCAGTAACCTGAACAAGGTTCTAGACTCTAGACTCTCCAATCTGTCTCTAGGTCTTCCCAATGGTATATTCCCATTGGGTTTGCCAATCAGTAACCTGAACAAGGGTCTAGACTCTAGATTCTCCAATCTGTCTCTAGGTCTTCCCAATGGTATCTTCCCATTGGGTTTGCCAATCAGTAACCTGAACAGGGTTCTAGACTCTAGATTCTCCCATCTGTGTCTAGGTATTCCCAATGGTATCTTCCCATTGGGTTTGCCAATCAGTAACCTGAACAAGGTTCTAGACTCTAGCTTCTCCCATCTGTGTCTAGGTCTTCCCAATGGTATCTTCCCATTGGGTTTGCCAATCAGTAACCTGAACACGGTTCTAGACTCTAGATTCTCCCATTTGTGCTGCATGTTCTGCCCACCATAATCTACAAAAATTGCTCTACTTATCAATGTATTGGACAGGGTCTGTAACTCACCATAATGAAATCTCATCAGTTTGTAGAATTTATTTTAGAAATCCCTAAAAATTCGTCCTGAAAGGTAATAGGCCATGTTTCACAATCATAGAGAACAACCGGTAAAATTGTTTTGTATATTCTGAGATTATGAGATATCCTTGATATTACGTGTGGTGACATGTTACTGACCGAGAAATGCCCAGCATTTCCCGAGTGTGTTAGTTTACTAATTTCCAATCTAATATTGTTATTGCTGGTTTAAATTGTTCCTAAATATGTAAAATCATTAACTCCGTCGAATGATATAATGTTCGCAGTAATATTTAAATTATCGTCCCCAATCTGTGTTCGCTGTGTTTGTTTGTACATCTTTGGACTATATGCATACATTAATTAGGATAGTGGAATAGGGATGAGAAAGATATAGTTTCAGAGTAAATGTACCCGTATTTTTGTGGAGGGAGAGTAAGTAACCATTTAGTAATGACACAATCCGTGCACCCGCCCAAAAATCAAAACTCAACATCCCCGTCACAGTAAATCAACCGTGGTCAGTAATAAAAATAAAATCACGACTTAGGTCATTCATAAGAAGTCCCATATAACATCTATCAACGTCCACGTGTTGAAATGACAGCTCTGTGTCATGGCTTGTTGATGTATGTTACGCATCCACATCCTCCGCGTACCCAACATATCGCTATCTGATTTATATTTGCATTCACAAATATTGTAATAATTAATAGCAAGATGATCAACAAAATCAAATAGTCTATAAAATAATAGTTTTAATTTGATTAAAGTAATCAACTAAATAATAATGGAATAACTGTTTACGACTATCTGAACATACGAAGGAAATAATAGAATCAATTTTTATATATGTTGTTTATTTATTTTTGTTTAAAAATATTCCTCGTCAAGTACTTGGTTCTTATCAAAATGGAGATTAATTGTTGCCACCATCAGTTTTATCTATAGTTTTTTGCAATAGTTTTATAAAATAATTATAGAATAATACCAATTTTTTTTAACTGTGTCAGAAACTGTATCTATAAACTGTACTTGTGTCCAAATTTATTCTGTTGTGATCGTGACAATGAGTGGATTGTTATTAATATTATTATTAATGACTGATTATATCATCAGACGATAATGTCTATAAGAGAGAGCGAAAGGGTCTATCAATTTGGCCGGGAAAGGTATTTTCACATACTGTCATCAATCAACAAAGTATCAAAAACTTTACTTTTCCTTCGAAGGTAATTGTGATACTGATTTTTATCGTTGAAAAAAAAAATCCGTTGAAACTGACTGGGTTTGAAACCACGAACATTGGGTCATAGGGCGAGAATTTAACCCCAAGAACATCGAGATCTACGGTAATGAGTAGAAAGTTACGTGCAGTTATCGATATACGTGCAGTTATATTTTTGACACTGACCCACAAAAAATGAAGAGGTAAAAAAAATCCTTAAGAGTAGGAAATATTTACACCCATATCTCATATCCTCTTAACTCCCTTAAATTGATATATATAAGTATTAAACCAAATTTGAGCTAGGAAAATGAGGCCTAACAGAATATTTACTCAATGCACGGCTAAATGTTCTAATCTCTTAGGTTCAAAAAAGTAGAATTAATGAGTTTAATTAAATATAGGGGACCTGGTGGTCTAGGGGTAAGGTGTCAGACTTCTGTGCTGGCGGCCCGGGTTCAATCCTCGGTCCCAGCACAGATTTATCTGATTACCAAACCCTCTCTTCACCTCTGACAAGACATCTTGTGAATTTGGGGAATGCCAGGCCTCCACCGTGGTTCGGATTCCACGTTAAACTGTAGGTCCTCCATTTCATCTCACAATCACCCTACCATTACACATTAGCGTAAGTGCGTATAACCCGAACGGGTAGTAAGACGCGGTGCTAATAATAATAAAATATAGAATATGTTCATTCAAAGTGTGTTCACAAATTCACTAAGATAATGCCAGATTATGGGCAGCTAATTTGGAGGTTTGGTATATAATTTGACCCTTTTCCATTCTTACTAGTTGGTATACTTTATACTTAACTTTAAATGCCAATGAAACTTTATAAAACAAATTCTCTCTAATTTATATTTTGTCCATGATGAGTTTTTACCGGGAAATATAAATCATAATAAATGTCACTAACGTCAATGAATGACAGTGTATAGCCATAAAAGACTTAGTGCTAAACAAAAATCAATGAATGGCCACTTCATTCTTTTTTAATTAAAATTGGAAAAATTTAATAACGGAATCAACACAACAGAACTTTCATAGGATTACAATGCAGAGTTTAACAATCAGAAAAATCATATTCATTATTTATGAAGGTAAATTGAAAGCATCGTAGCTATATTAATATAAGTATATCAGTGGAGCCGCATTCTTGATGTCACCTATGTTTGATAAGAATGATAAATAATATATCTTCTACTTCGTCAATCAATGAACAAATAAAACCTACAAGCGTATCCCAATTGCATATATTACGTGTGAGGTAATCATTTATTGTATTTATTTATGTATACTCGACCAATTTCATCTCATGGCTGGTCTTACAATATGATTGTTACTTATGCTAATGTAATTTTAGAAATGATGAAAGGTTTAGTAGTACAATCAATTAGACTTAATATTAAATTAAAGCTTAATTCTAATAGCCTAATATTTTCGTTACAGTTTTGTATACATGATTGATGATTAATATTAAGAATTTGTATGGCATTGAAAGTGATTCTTCCGCCTTTTTCTTAACTATCCACAGATTTTAAATCTTTAAATTCTGATGGTTAATCATTATTTAATAAGATTCTCTGTAAATAATCTTAAATATAATTAGTAGCGTGTAGCCCTGGAATAGTAGTCGCAGGCTATTGATCCTAATCTCGCAATAGACTGGAATCCTAGTCGGGTAAACTGATGGTGGTGTTTTCTAAATGGTTTATCCATTCTTCCTCTATACACATCCAGGTACCTTTCCTCTATTTTTTTAGCACCACGTCTTACTATAATTTCGGTTTGTATGCCTATATACTAATTACGCTTAAGTGTTAGATTACAAGTGTTGAATGTAGAGGAAGCGTATCCGCATTTGTATAAAGGGAGATTGGGAAACCATTTATGGGAAACCTCCATCAATACAACCAACCGGGATCGACTCTCGATATGTCCGTCTTCAGCAGCTTGGTCTATTGCGAGAATAGCGCCTTGCACTACGTGGCCATCGAAGCGGATTTCTTACCCTGGTAGTGTAAATATATGCATCCCTGCTTCATTTGCCTCATAGTCTAAGGCGTTAATCTTGTGTTAGACTAGACTTCCAGTGACAGGGAAATCGGTGCTAGAATCCAGGTGGGTGTAATTGTAGCGATTCCATAAATTATTTTTCAATCTCAATCTAATCAAATGCGGGTAGACGATTCTAAAATTATAACTTCATCACACCTAACTCATTAGCGTAATTAGTACATATGCATCTAACCTGAACAAGTAGTAAGACGTAATGCTAAAAAAAATAGACGGATAGGCCTATTGGGTTGTAAGACATGGTTTAAAAAAAATACCATGTATCTGCTGTTGGGGTTTAGTTAATAAACATTAGATTCTAACTTTTTACTTTCTCACTATCTTACAGGTAGAGATAGTATTTTGATCGTCAAATAATCTAACTCGAGATTTTGATGAATTTTAACGATTCATGACCCCCCAAATAAAAAAAAAATTGTTTTTGAATTTCCGTCTATTTGTCTATCTGTACCTCGGAGTAGAACTTAAACCAATTTACCGATCGGGCTAAATCTTGGTATCTAGGGTTTATATAGCGTTGCCCCAAGGGGTTTTCGAATTTGATATCTAACCCTAAAATTAAGGTTAGTTTACTGAAGGGCGGAAAGAGAAAGAAAATTGATTTTCTCAAATTGGCTCAAATGATTTTGATTATATTTCATTTCTAAGCATTGATCAATATTAAAAACAAAGATGCTACTCTCATTTGTTTGGTAAAATGAATTTAAGGGTTCCGGTCTTATAAGTGAATTCTCTCTTCTTCTTTTTATCATTACTCCGAAAATATTTAGGATATTAAATTACATTTTTTTGCAAATATGTAGGTCTATTTATAATACAAATATCTTATTTCAAATATATTTTTATAAAATTAATAGCTTAAAATCCAATATATTCTCCATTCACGGTAGGAATTACTCTCAAAGGTCTTTTTTCCTACCAATATCCTACTATATAGTAGATTTATGGTAGGGAAAAAGGCCTTTCAGAAATCAATTCCTACCGTGAATGAACTTTATATATTGTTTAACTTTTCGAACACTGTAGGTAAAGTATTGCTACCGTAAAAAAATCTACTCAGAGATGTTGATGTATGTTGACGTAAAATGACCCCTCCCCCCCCACCCCCCCCCACCAAACGCTTAAGTGTGTTTTTTGTATTGCCGTCTGTCTGTGTGTCTCTTTAACATTAAAATTAAAAATTAATTTAATAAATGTCAAAAACGATTTTGATTAACATTTGTATTTATACGTTAATTAAGATTATAAAAAATATTGCTATTTTCATTTTCCTATGAAAATTAGTTTTAGGGTACTTTACGGAAGCTTAAATTTCCTTACATCTGCTACTATTTAAGAAACTTAATAAATTATAATTGCATAATTGTGGTACTATTAAAAATAAAAATAACTTTTATTTGAAATATATCTGTATAAAACCAATAGTTCTGGAGATATTGGCAAATACACTATTCAATTTTTTTAGACTTAGTTGAACAGATCTACTTCTTTAGTTTTAACGAAATAATTATCTAATTCCATAACGTAAGTAGAAAAGTAAGTCTCTCAAAAAGTTTATGTTCTTTAATATTTAACTTTTTAGGCGAAATGTTTGTACAGCAATGGTCTTTCTCTATCATTTTAGACTCAATAGTCAATATTTAGCTTTTGTATTTGTCTAAATTATAAATGAGAAATTAAAAAAAATTGAGATTTCCATAATATATGCAAATCCTAATAAATTGTAGAAAATTCAACTGTAAGTCGAAATTTTAATACAAGGTATACCCTTGTCGACCCAATATAGATATTTTTATTTCCCGCCATCTTACAGGTAGAGCAAGTATTGTGATCTTCAAAAAATATATCTCGATATTTAATGAAGCTCGACGTTTCATAACCCCCTGAATTCGAAAAAATGTTTTTTTGAATTTCCGTCTGTCTGTAACTCCGACAAGAGCTTAAACTATTTTACGCATCAGGCGAAAACTTGGTATCTAGGGGTCTCATAGGGTTGTCCCGAGGGGTTTTTAGAATTCGATATCGAACCCTAAAATTAAGGATAGTTTACAAAAGGGCATAGAGAGAATAAGTCAGTTTTCTCAAAATCGGCTTTAACGATTTTAATTGCATTTCATTTCAAAACATTTTTAAATATTATAGACGAAATGTCTTCACTCAATATTTCAACAAAATGAATTAAAGGGTTCCGGTCAGATGCGTAAAGTTTCATTTTTTAATCTTATCTCCGAAACTATTGGAGATATAAAATCACTTATCATAATGATTATGTAAAATTATTTATAATACAAATATTTTATTCGAATTTTTTTTTTATAAAACCAATAACCTTCAAACTATATGCAAATATATGTATTTTTTTAAACTTTTTGAACACAAAAGGTAAATATTGCGACCTTAAATAATTATAACCTGAAACGTTGAATGATTTCGACGTCTCATGTCCCTCCAATCCCTAAAAAGTCATCTTTTCAATGCCATCTGTTTGTGTGTCTTTGTAAACCCAAAATTAAGAGTAGCTTACTTAAAACTGTAAAGAGATATAAACAATTTTCTCAAGATAAGCTCTAATGATTTTGATTAAATTTCGTATCAAGGTGGTGATTAAAATAATAGATAAATTTTATATTTGAATTTTCCCATAGAAATAACTCTTAGGGTACTATACAGAAGCTGAAATTTCCGTACCTCCGCAACTATTTGAGATACTAATTAACTTATAATCACAACATTGTAGTACTATAAAAAATAAAAACCTTTTACATAAAATATATTTTCATAAGACCAACAGTTTTTGAGATATTGCAAAATATATTAATACAATTTTTTGTACTTTAGTTTTAAGAGATACCACTTAAGTTTTAACGCAATAATTCTCCAATGTCATAGAGTAATTAAATGTAAGTAAGTCTCTCAAAAGTTTATGCTAATTTTCCTTAAACCCCTTAGGAGAAATGTTTGTACAACAATAATTTATATCCATTTTAGACTCATCAGTCAATATTTATATTTTTTATTGGTCAAAGTTTATAAATGAGAAATTTAATAGCAATGCGATGACCTGAAGATGTGCAACACCTAATAAAATTTCGGAAATTTTAAACAGAGGTCAGAATTTTAATACGAGTTGATGACCATTGTGGACCCAATATAAATCTTTTTTATTGATCCAAACATACAAATGAGGACATTATTTTTTTTTAAATAAAATTATAAAATTTAAAACGGGGACTATGATCCAAACATACAAATTAGGTCATTATTTTTTTGAAGCAAAATTATAAAATTTAAAACGGGGACTAAAAAAAAATGTTTTACACATAAGTATAGTGCAATTTATGCTTGCGTTTGCTAGTGTATATTATTTCGTTTCACATGTATTAAGAGTTTTGAGTAATAATCTTCATTTATCACATCTCCAAAACTATTTGAGATATGATATTATTTATATACAAATATTTAGGTGTATTTATAATACAAATCTTTTTTTTGAGATATATTTTTATAAAAACAATAATATTCAAGCTTAACGCAAGTATATATATTTTTTTACTTATCGAACGCCAAAGGTCATGTATTACGCGCGTAAAAATAAATCTAACCCGAGATGTTGATGGGTGTCAGCGTGTCATGAACCCCCGAACCCCAAAAAGAGTTTTTTGTAATGCCTTCTGTCTGTGTGTCTATCTAACTCTAAAATTAAAAGTAGTTTAATAAAGTGTGACTGGAGAAAAATCAATATTCTCAAAATCAGCCTTAACGATTTTGATTAAAATTCGTGTATAGAAGTTAATAGAGTTTTTAAACAAAATGGAAATTTTCATTTTCCTATGAAAATTACTTTGAGGGTACTTTACTGAAGCGTAAATTTCCATATTTCCGCAAAATTACTAAAGATACTACATACATTTTCATTGCCCAATTGTTGTACCATTAAAAATAAAAAACTTTTATTTGAAATATATCCTTCTAAAACCAATAGTTTCGGAGATATTGGAAAATATATTAAAACAATTCTGTGAGCTTTTGCTGTACAGCTATACTACTTAAGTTTTAACGCTATAACTCTCTAATTCCATAAATTAAATGAATCAGCAAGTCTCTTAGACGTTTATGTTCTTTTTTCTTTAACCTAGTAGGTTACATATGTCTACAGCAATGATCTCTCTCTACCAATTTAGACTAATTAGTCAATATTTACCTTTTATATTGGTCTAAATTTATAAATGAGAAATCTAATTAAAATGCTAAAACCATAAGTTGTGCAACCCCTAATAATATGTCAAAAATTTAAACTGTAAGTCAAAATATTAAAACGAGGTTTTGCCCTTTATGGACCCATTACCAATTTTTTTAGTCCAAATAAAATAGTGAGGACTTTAATCCTTTAAAAAGTAAATCATAAAATTTAAATCCAGATTCAAAAAATGTTGACGTAAGTATTACACAAATTTCCCTCGGATTTGCTAGTGTATATTATTTCGTTTCACATTTATTATGAGTTTTGAGTAAACATCTTCAGTTTTTAATAAGGAAGTGATAAAGTCCATACAGAGTTCCATACCATTTTTTTTTCGGTCCAAATATACTTGTAGCGTGTCAACCAAATGGATGAACAGCTACAAGAAAATATTTGATATTTTGGTGATTTTGTGCAAGATAGAAATTATATCAGCAAATTTAATATAAACTGTCTCTAAAGTTATATCGTCTGATCTACTAAAGTTACTTATCGTCTTACCTTCTAACACGTGGTTGGTCAAAAATATTGTATTTTGATAGTTACGGTATTAAATATCAAAGAAGAGGACTAATATTATTGTGTTTATGAATAAAATACTTTAACACTTCGATTTTCCCGGTGGATGATACCTCATAGACTTATGTACTTCTACCACGTGGTCTACGCACACGAAAAATAGAAAAAATACATCTATATCCTTACTTCTCATAAAAATAACAGTGGATATTAAATAAGTAAATTAATACAGATACATTTTGATATAATATACTTGTGTACAAGCTCACCCCGGCCAGATGTCTGCAGATATCACAATCACTCTTTTAAGAAACAGGAAAGTGTCTGTCATGGCCGACTCGCGTTTGCCGTGGCTAGTCAGCTGGTGAAAAGAACTAAAGTTGGGGGATCGACTCAAAGACCTGTTGCGCACATAGTGACACTGGTGGTTAATTGAAGAACTTCTGATTTGATTCATTTGTTTCCCTTTTCTCTCCACTTTCATCCTCCTTTGTTTCTGCCTGTTTTTACATAATTTATTCCCCATTTCTTCTTATTCTTGTCCTAGCCAGGTTGAGTATATATATAGGCCGGCCAGAGATTTCAGATAAGAGTAAAGTTCCACAGCGAGTCGAGACAACCAGAACAATTCGCCCAGCACCTACACGAAGGATCGTGGGGGCTGCGGCGTCAGATTCACCACCTTCAGCCATGACGATAGGATAATGGGTCACCCGACCCTACTCGCCGTAAACATGGACGACGGACTCTGCGGTATTAGTATCCAGTCATCGTCGCCAAGTCTTTACGACTTGGACTCTTGTAAAGTAGTTTAGTTATGCAACCCTTTCTTTAAAGGAAAATTATATTTTATTATCTAGAGAGAAGCCAAGTTTTTGTTTTGGAAATATGTCAATTAGAAGGTGTTTTTTTGGTTTAACTAATTAGTATCTCAACTTCAACATAGAAGTTTACTTAGTTAATTTATGTGTCATTTGGCACGGTTCTTACATAAAAGCCTCTGGCTTAGAATGTTGTTATTTAGGTGAGTGACTTAGATTAAGTCACAAGTTCAATTCAACCTTATACCGGATTAATCATGACGTCCTAAACGTCATGAACATTAGTTTTATTGAGAGCTATCACCAGGATGTCTTTCTCTTTTGCCTTTTACAGCTCATTTAAAAGTAATACAGATTTTCTAGCAGAGTATTAGCTTAATGGCGCAACCCAAGGAAATTACCCTAGCATCATTGTGGGGTCCGCGCAAATTATTTTATTTCTATAGTTGCCTGTGACTAGGCGTTTGATTTTAGTATTGGTATTAATAGATATCAACGTACTATATTATGCTCTGGCAGTACCATAGGGGAAAATGACCAGCAGTAGTACTTAGTGACACCTGTTTCATAGCCTTCAATTAGCTGGATTTATCAGCTGAGGATCCATCATAGTTTAATGGATACCTGTTAATATTCAACTCTACTGAGTGAGACTGTGTAAATGTTATATTCTTAATTTGCTCTCCACTATATTGTTCTTTAACTCCCTATTTTAGAAACACTTTTCACTGTGACCAGTTTTGAATTGGTACACCATGCGTCAACATGTGGCCGGGCGACTGTACTGCCCTGGTACCACAAATAATCTCTCTAGTTCATTTGTGTTGGAAGAAAGTTTATTCACTCTGATATCCCTGTAATTATGTGAAACTTGTATTTTTCACGATTTGTTTAATGGTTTACTATAATAAATCTATTTTGTTAAAGTGACTCTGTGTTTCTAAATATTATATGCATCCTGTAGGCCGTATGGTGCATACTGGTGAGGACTTTATTTAAAAAGAAAATCATCAAATCTAGATCTGGGAGTCAAAAAATGTTCACCATAAGTATACCGCAATTTTTGTTCGACTTTGCTAATGTATATTATTTCGTTTCACATTTATTACAAGTTTAGAGTAAATATCTCCATTTATAAACAATGTGTTTATGAAAGTCTTTTAGGAGTTCCGTACCATTTATTTTATTTGTTTTTTTTAGCACCGCGTCTTTCTAACCGTTCGGGTTACACGTTTATGTATTAATTACGCTAATGGTTTTAATTAAAGATAAGGAAGAATATATTTAGAGGACGTGTACCTGTCTTTGAGTGCAAGGAGATTAGAAAGCCATTTTGGAAAAAATAACACCTCAGGACACTCGACCGAGATGCAAACCTCTTTCTCTCTGTCATCGCTGGTATAGTCCACTGCGAAAGTAGTGGTTTACCCGTAATGGCCACCATTGCGGGTTGAGATTTTAATTACTCTATAAAGTAATTCAATGGTTGAGCAAACAAGCATACCTTTAAAATAAATATAATTTTTGTAGCTAAGGTGATATCGATTAATTTTCTTATTTCTTTAATAAATAACGGGTAGTAAGACGCGGTTCTAATAATAATAATAATTTAATAAATACACTAGATTTGTAGAATGCGCATTTCAAAAAAAAATGTTTTATGTTCGTTGTACTAATTTACAATTTATTCCATGATCCTTTAAATATTTTACTAAATTTGTCCGGAGAATATAATGTCACATCATAATGAGCATCGTACACAATAGTTACAGATAAAATTTTACCAGATCTGCTTCATAAATGCGTTTTTTTTAAGCTATCAGTACCTTGTTAAATTATATCAGTTTTGTTAAAAATTTAGATGCAATTATTTTCATGTTTAGGAATCATTTGTGAAACCTAGTTTTATAATCTATACAATATCTGTAAAATATCACCATATTTTTATTGGATGTTCTATCTGGCTAAGAATGATAAATTTACAAACTAATTAAAATTAAAACAATCCTGAGTATAAATCAATAACAAATATACATTCGCTACCATACAAAACATACACTAAAAGGATATAAAAATAACACCTCTTAACACTTTTGTAATATTTGAATCTATTTCATATTTTTCTTTTAGTTAATTGAGGTATTTTAAGTGCATTTTCTGAATAGTATGGTATCAACACACAACTTATAGACTGACTTAATTCTAGAACAGACACAGCATCCAGCCATTGGCCATTAATTTATCACTGTGAAAGGAGAAATCTCCATTTCACCAATGATACATTTTTTGACCATGGCAGAAATTGAAACTGGGTACCATAGCTCAGTAGATAAGTAGACATACACGTTACTGAGTGAACTAAGGTATCGGACTTTGATGTATTGATAATATAAAATTAAGTTTTGGTTTCCTAGAATCATAATTATTTCTAGTACGATAAGGTTTATAGCTTAATATGTACTGTGCATAAATAAACAAAATTATATATATATGTTTACATAATGTTATATATGTATAGGTATATATATATCATGACAGTTTCTCTAATGTTATTTTAACAGTCTTACAGTATTTCGCGTAGATAAATAAGTTTGAATATTAAGCATTTGCTGATCATTCTTGAAACGATTTATATTGACTTGATGGTTTTACTACACGTTTAAAATATATATTTTAATGTTAAAAAGGATAGTACATGTGAGTTAATATGTAAATATGTATTTTATATCTAAAATAAATATTAATATACATGTCTACCTATATGCACAGTACATGTATTTAAAGACATGTAAACGTATGTGTATATATACCTGTATACGTATATGTACAGTACAGCTATACGTATATAGGTATCATATATTCATAAATATATTTTGTATATAATATATACATAAGTATATAACCTATATACATGTATATTTACTATATATACTTAAGTATATATTATATAATTTTGTATACGTATATTATATTCATAAGTATATTTCTTATATATAATATATTAATATATCATACATTATATATATTTTAATTACTTTAATATATTTAATTAAATTTATTACAAATATATTAAATATACTTTGGTCGTATTATGTATATTTACTATATATAATATTTATTTATTGGACATAAATATTAATTATAAATTATTAAATAGTTATAATCCATACAACATGTTTAGGGCCTATATTATTAGCAAAATAAATTTAAGATATATTCCTTACAGAAATATATTTAGTTAAATTTGATATCATGTTTTTAAAGTTTATTGGAGAATATTTTAAAACATAATTATATTCAAAACGTTATCAACTGTTTCTTTTGTGATATAATATCCAGCTCAAATATTTAAATAAAATAATTATCAACTTGAAGATGTGCCTCTAAATAAAGTATTGTAAGTGACAAAAACTTCACCGCGGTTGTCAAGAATAAAGGAGATAATGATAATATCGCGTGACTACTTGAAACAAATGACGGTTGGCGTCTGCCACATTACTGTTTGGAGAAAAACAAAAGAGCAACGCTCTTCGAGTCTTACATCGACCACTCCTTAACTCCACAGACTAGCGAAGCCTTTTGTTTGCTCTAGAGAATAACTAGCAAACTGCTGGATGGAGTTGACAACAATGCGTTAATCAATTTTATCATTAATTACAATATAAATGGGTCAATGAATCTTAAATTTGACCACTTTAAAGTATTAAAATGAAGTCATATACAGCATTTCTTAATACATTTTTCTAAATACCAATTAATAATTGTATAATTAAAGGTTGGTAAAATATATGCTATTAATTTTAACTCGAATATTAAAATATAGTTTTAAAATATATCGTGAAATAATCTAATTATTTATATATAACTTAATATAGAAATTTCAAATAGCACTTAAGCTTGGAATATATTTATTCACAGTCAATATTATAAAACAGAAGAAATTTATTTTAAATCTAAGACGTCAAGACTCCTTTGTTGGATTATTTTGATATTAAGTAGTTGGTTTTAATTTCTGCGTTGTTGACTGTTTAATCTGGTCTTAGAGTTCCTAGTTTGGCTCTGCTGAGGTCACAACTGAATTAAATAATGGTAGTTTTCGTATTGGTAATATTAGCCTTGGTTTTACTACTTTTTCTTTAGACTTATTCTGATTTATATAACACTTAAACGTCCTACTTATCAAATAGTCCTTTAAACTAATTAATTAATAACTTTAATGGGAATCTAACTATTATAAGTTATTACATATACAATAATGTCAATAATGTTTTAAACTAATGGATAATTTAATTATTAACGTAAAAGTGATTGTAAATTGTTAGAATTAAAATATTCTGCTTGTAGACAATTACAATGTTGAACCTATACATGCCCAATTAATTTTTTTAATTCGATTAGATTTACTTTTTATCTACAATTTATTCTTAATGTAGAGGCAATGCAATCGTAGCTAGACAACTTTAATAGATTATTATTGCTAAATCAGCTATATCCAAACATATTTTGCGAGTTCCTAATGTAGAAAATGTATCTATCACTTGTTAAAGTAGTGCGTTTTTACTAAAAAAATAAGATTAAACAATTTAAATACAGTGCCTGTATTTACAAATATATCATAAGACTATTTTATAAACAGTTGTTCCTATTATATGCAGGGCTTATTTATCGCAAGCTAAACTTTTCATATATATTTCATGTACTATAAATAACTATGTACTTTTTAGAGCATTTTTTTAACACCGTACTTACTAACTGCCAAATATATATATATATATATATATATATATATATATATATGTTTGCTTATAGCCTGAACAGGTAGTAAGACGCGGTGCTAAAGAAAATATAAAAGCCTGTATACTTTAATATTGCACACTTTTATAACATTATCTATGTTACAATTGTATATTATATTTACAGTATCTGTTCAGATTTCATTCATACTTAAAGGTATCCTATAATCAGTTAAATATTATATACTTTAGATGCATGTCTGGGCTATATCAGTCGTAGTCCAGTTTGTGGGAAAATTAGCCCTTACTTACCTTTGCTATTTGCTCTTTGCTACATCCTTTCCGTAGAGGCTCCTTCAATGTCCCGATGAGATGAGGTGATGGTGAGTATGAGGGTGTGTAACCACTGGAAACTCTTTAAAACTAACTTAAGCATAACTAACCAGACTCTGACGACTGTTGGATTAATTCCCCTTTCTGGAAGAATGTCCATGGTACCAGCTGGTAAACCAAACCGGCCAGCCTAGATTGGTATTCAGGTGCGCTTGTCACTATACCAAAGGTCCGGTAGTTGTATATATGAATTTACAGCACACAAAATTATTTTACACCCACTCAGATGGCCAAAATTGTCTATGGTCCCACTCACATAATATACTAAATTAACGAAGAAGGGAAGTACTTTTACATCAATATAATTAGAATCTAAAAGTGTTGTGATATGTGTTGAGAATAATTAATAAAATATTTTACCAATTTAAATATTTAATCTATTTTTCTACTGCATTACCTTTAAAATTATGAATGCTTAGACAAATCAAAAGTGTTATTAATTTGTATAATCCAGCAAGTAACAATATATTTAGTGGGCCGTATACTCAATCCTATGGTTAATACAAATGGGTGTGAGCTTGTGAATTGATTTCTGTATTAATCTTGTTCAAAGTATACAGCGGGAATTCATCATGACGGAGGCAAGTTTCATTTAGGCTAAGAGCTGCCGTCGACAATAGGATTAGCCGTAGTGGGGCAATTTCTCTCTCTCCCTCATTTCAGCAGAGAAGATCTCTTCACCCTCGTCCAAAAAAATGAGAAGAGTTGGGCGACTAGAAGGGTTTGGGGGGGGGGGG
>CABFOV010003318.1:12713-25722 GCA_902141375.1 Timema poppense | reverse complement strand
GGGGGGGGGGGGGGGGTTTGGAAAGAACTCGTGCACTAAACTGGAGGCAAGAACCAGTAATGAATGGAGGGCATTTTTTACTTAACAAAAGGTAAAATTTAAGAAATATCATGGTGTCTACTAAAGGTAAGAATCATCATATCAAGTGTTAATTTATGTGTTAATATTTTTGATACGTATGCTGACAAATTATTAAAATTAATATGTCAAACAATTATATTGCAAACGGAAATAATATTGACTAATTTGTAACAACTCAAATTTCGATTTGATTCCTCAGGCATTCATCCTATAAGAAACCTCTATATTATAAAAACTATTTTCCTTTGGCTATACGAAACATTCTAAGGCGATTAATTCATCAGTATTTTAGTTTGAACTTTCTTTACAAAGTAAAATATTAAAATTTATATCCTCACATATTTATTATAGGTTTTTCTTCTTAGCCACATACTGTACAACATTTCAAGAGAATGACGTAATGAGATGTTTTAATTAAGGGAGGAGGCTTTTCTTTTAATTTAATGAATAATTATATACTTTTAAATATTAGCAGGCTTTTTCCTTTTTCCATTTATTTGGAACTAATATTTATAAAACGAGAATGGACGTGTTTGTGTGATTATATCAAATTTAATCCTAATAATGTCCTAAAGGAATTAAATGTTTATTCTGAAAGTAGTTAAAAAAATTAAATCATAAATAGGCCTACTTTAATAATCACTATTTAACGTTTGTATCAAATTTAAAATAGAAAAAAGACGTTTTATATTAATGATAGTCTAAGTAAACTATTGACACACTGAGCTACTGGTGAAAACTCATTTTAATAAAACACTTGTAATTACTAAGTGTTTACTAACCTTAAAATCATATAATTAAGTTTAATTCATGAAATTTAAAGCATTAGGTGTATCTCATAGGACGCTTAAGAATAAACATGTATTTTAAATCTGAAATCTATTCATACCTAGATAATATAAACTCTATTTATATTTAGTTTGGGTTAGTTTGTACTCCTATTGCTTTAGTTACAAATATTTTAATTTTAAAGTTAAATTTGAAGTAGTTTTTTTTATAATATTGCAAACTGTACACAATCACAATAATAATATATTTTAAGGATTTTGTTTTACTATATAAATGTATATTAAAATAAATATAAAAATTAAAGGAACGTTAAATAATGTTAATTTATTTAAGTATCCCCAAAACATATTATGAGCTATTTTATATTTAGATGATATTATTTAATATTGGTTTGGATTAATTTTATTTTGTTTAAATTAGGTGTGTTGACATACATTAATTTGTAAATGTGATAATTTAAAAAAGCTACCAATTTGTTTATTTTATAAAATTTTATCTTTTTTAAGATATTATCAAAAACAGGAACCACATCTTTAAAACACGGATGTCCAGAAGATAGTGATTTTTTTTCTTTATAGACTATATTGTAATATTTATATATTTTGTATTGCCCAATAAAATGATATCATGACCAAAGTAAAAATTTCAATAAAATTATAACAACTCAAATAAATATAGATTAAATTTTAAATAGCAATTTTAGGGCAAAATTTGACAAGATGAAATTATAAAATATGTTGTTGTCATTCCATTAGGGGCTACTCGTGTATCATATAAAGATTCAGGAATAAAAATTACATCATAAATGTATGTGTGTGCATATATACCTGAATATACCTGAAATAAGAATTATATACGTACTTTAAATGAGCATCTATCGCAAACTTATCCAACTCTAAAAAGTAGATGTCTCAGATAAGTTTATTTTGTATGTTTAAATTGGAATAATAATTTGAACATTGTCGACATTTTAAATGTTATTCTGATTCAAAGTCAAAACAACGACGTATTTAAACCAAAAGCTGCTGCTTACCAATTATAAAAAATAGATAAAAGATAAAAAAAATCTAACACTACACAAATATTGTACATATACATATATAGTAAATAATTACATGTACATAATTATATATATGTAAATACAAATATTATATATATCCATATACTTATATATACAAATTAATTAAAAATTACATATAATTATATATCTAAATAAATATATTTAGTTATATTATATATATCTAAATAAATACTTAGACATATATTATATATATTATATACACATTTATATACATATTATATTTATACATATTATATAATATTTATGTATATATATCTAGATATTTTTAATTCAAAACTCCTGATAAAAATAAAGCAACGTGTTATTCATATATTTCAATTGACATGTAAGTGAAACACAGATAATACGTGTAGTTCAAATGAGCGACTACAACATATTCACATATATATAGGCCTATTATAGAAAGGGTCACTTTTTTATTTTGGACATATTAATAATAAATCTACTTTAATATTTCAAAAAGTACGAAATGTTTATTTATATTTTGGGGTCTTGGAAAGAAACAACTTTTGTTTCTAATACATCAATAGTACAAAACCATACCTCAAGATATACATATTATACTATCGTCACATTTATATTATTCTTAGATGCTGTGATATTTTGTTATTTGATACATTTTTAATAGGAAGTCTTCAACTCTAATAAAACTGAGTCCTAATGACATGATGTATTATATTCTTAGAACAAATTTAAAACATAACTATACATAATAGTATTGTTGAACATTGTATGCTTTTAGTCTCGAAATATTTGGCTCGTTGAAGCGTGCTAAAGGCGATCTAAAATAATATATGATACATATAAACACAATATTCACTCAGCATATATAAATATATATACAATTTATATGCGATATAAATATATATATATACTCACAATTTATATGCAATATATATATATATATATGGTATACATAGGCCCACATAATTAGACACATTATAATACAGTTTATATGTATCAATAAATAAAAATATATACAATACATATATATAAACACAATATATATACACTAGATATAACAATATAAATACATTTACATAATTTCAATTTAATTTAATTATTTCCATTATATTATTAATAATGCTTAATATTGAATTTGATAATGTCGTTTCATTAAAATGTCAGATAATGATTAATCAAACTGTTAACATTTTTGTAATTACAAATATTTAGATATCGGAGAAGTTTATGATTTATTTGTTTATTAAATTATACTTTAATGTTTGTAATTTAGGTAAACTAAAACTTTTTGAAATCCTAAATAACTTTAAGGAATATTTGCAAATTCAATATCTCAATACAAACAAACAGTTTTAACTTATTAATAGCTCTTTAAAAGTGAGATTTTAATGAATATTTGTACAAACCTATGTCAGGTTTAATCCGAAGTGATTCCGAACCTACGGACTGACGTAAAAATGCTTCTCATAACTCTTCAGTGAGAAGCACTAACTGTCTCGCTGATAAAAACGGGAGGAGTATCAACAATGAGATGAATAGATGAGATAAAGAAGTGTCAAGTGAACAAAAAGCTCTTATGGTTTCCAATTCTTTTGTTAAATGTCTGCAACAAAATGGTGCGCTGATGACAGTCATTTGTCTGTTGTAGCCAGTGACACAACACGACCGTTGATCCATCATTTTGCTTGCTTGCTTGCCCTTTTCTCCCTTTTTTTTTATTTCATTCTCTTCCACTAAACGAGTCCGATACATTCAAAACCGGAAACACTCTAAAGTTTTACTCTCTTAATCTCGTTGCATTCTTAATTAGTAAAATAAAAATAGAAAAAGAACTATGAATATTGTTCATAATATTTAATAAATTTTTAGCCATATAGAATAGGGATTAAAAAAATATCAATAAAAATATTTGTAGTACATAAATAAGCGTTAAAAATTGCAAAGCTATTATAGAAAATATGTATAAATAGATAAAAGCTTTTTTTTTAATTATGTAATATTATATTCAAGCTACTAACAACACTAATATTTTATTCTATAGGTTTTGGGATTTGGACAGGATCAATTAAACATTCAAAGTTGTCAGACCATATCTGAGATACTTTATTGGTTCTAATCCCTGTTGAGTCAAAAGTTTCATAATAATCACTAGTTACGAAAGCAGATGATGGACAGTACTTGTGACTTGAAGTTAGCTGTAAGTGTATTTCTATAAAATAATTATGTATCCAATATTTATAGTCTACAACCTAATTAAATTTAGGTCTTCTAGAAAGACAGGCCCCTATCGTAGTGGAGATATTAACAGCAAAAACCACCCTAGTGTATTATAATACTTATAAATTATAGATCAAAATATTTTCTTTCATAAGAACTTTACTGTAGCCAAGCCACGTTTTTACAAAATGTTCACCAATCCACATCAAACATCAAATCTCAAGTGATGTGAGAAAGTTAGTGTTTTTTTACGAAGACATTTGTATTTTTGTCTCCTAATCAACTTCATACTAAAAAAATATCTTTATATACGCCCTTGTAGTAACAAAGATTTTATTTGCCATTTTAGCTGATTATGGTAGATTTTGATTGAATGGGTAAGAATTGCATTCCTGTAGAAGTTAATTCCTCTAATTCAGATTATGGCAAGCTCAACATAGTCGTAGGCACCATAAACTTACCCTAAGCCTTTAAAAAATTAAATACAGTCCACATTTTGATGAATAAACAACATTTATTTAAATTTTAAAGATACTTAGACATATTTTCATTTTCTCGCAATAGTATTTTCATCATAGTATTTAATTTTCTTTTTCATAGCAGCTAGCTATAAATCTTTATATTTACAAAAAATAATATTTGTGTTGTTAAACTGTAAACATGATTTTTTGAAAAACATAATGAAATGTAGTAAGGAAACAACTTCTAAATATAATAATAGAATTCAATGTTCCACATAATAATGTAATAGTCCAATCTAACGAATTCATAAATAAGCTATAATCTAACGGTAGATGAACTTCCTTTTAACACGACCAGAATCTTCAGACATCGATATCTTGAACCTAAGTAATGTATTTAAACGTAAGTCAACTAAATGTATTGTGGTAAAACGTTTGGCCATATCTATATTATTTATTGGAATTAATTTTCATCTTAAGCTCAAGTTGAGAAATATGAGCGGGGAAGTAAAATTAATTTCCTAGCTAGATGTTTTTTGTGTGTTTTTAATTCTATAAAATATTATCAATTTACTTTTGAAACAGTTTTTTTTTTTGCAATATATATCTTATAGAAGATTTTTTCTCCAAACTGTATAGTTTAAATGATTTTAATGATTTCAATTTTCAATTAAGCTATTCAAGACCTTCAATCCTTTTAACTAATCTATTATTTTGTGCTTCACAGAGAATTCTTGTATATTAAATAATATGTTTTTACTATCCAAGTTGCAACGTTCACTCCGATTACTATGAAAGATCGTGATCTTATCTTTGATACATTTCCGAGCAAGTAGAGGGTACGCGTACTGCCAAGTATTGCACAATAATTTAATTATTTACTCAAGTTTCTGTTGGACATACGACTCGTTGTGGTACAATAATGGTCATATTGATGATCTTATATACGAAATGGGGGTGGTAAGATTGAGATGATAGTAAACTGTGGTACAGATGACCAGACGAAATTTTACAAGTTTAATATTCTAGATAAATGTGCAAAGGCCAAGATTCGAGTTGAACGAGGCACAAATTTAATTGAAAAATCTACATCATACGTGTCCATGGATTTTTTATATTATTTTTTTTTTTCTCGTGGGGGTAGCATGGAACAGTTGTATATCTCATTGAGACCAACTTTGTTCGTCTCTCGTTACATTCGCATTTGACCTCGACGCCCACCCGATGGGTGGGTGTTGGGAATCCCCTGTACCTGTAGGCTATAGAGTGACTCAAGCCAATAGAGTTCTTGAGGGTGCCTCCATAATGTAGGCCTCCTTGCTACGTACAACAAATAATGAACACCTGGGTGGATGGCTAAATCTCTGGAAAGTCATCTCTGTGAGGATGGGGGAGTTTGAAGGGCCCCCATCCTTCACATACTAAGTGGATTGAAGTAATTAAACGAAGTAATACAAACACACATAATGGGTCAGAAAACCCCCACGACGTGTTTCCACTGGCTAACTCATGGTGATGCCTCAGGAAACCTTAGCTATTCCTAGGGCCGAATTTATAACTTCCTCAATAGTGCTATCTTTTACAAATTGATGGTGACCTGGCAGTCTAGGGGTAAGGTGTCAGACTTCTATGCTGGCGGCCGGGGTTCAATCCTCGGTCCCGGCATAGATCTATCTGATTACCAATCTGACAAGACATATTGTGAATGTGAGGAATGCCAGGCCTCCACCGTGGTTCGGATTCCACGTTAAACTGTAGGTCCTTCATTGCATCACACAATCACCCTACCATTACACATTAGCATAAGTGCGTATAGCCCGAATGGGCAGTAAGACGTGGTGCTAATAATAATAATAATACAAATTGATAAGCTGACACCTCTAGCCCCTAAAGCAATCATGTGTCTGGGGTGTGGGGGTTCCGAACATAACGATTAGGTCTGGGTAACTGACTGGCAGGACTAGGTGTTTTGAGCAACCAAGGCTACGTCAACGGTGGGGTAAAGAAGTATTGGGACGGATGACTGACTGCTTCCCATCGCGAGCGACAGAACTGAGGTAATGCTATGACACTGGATGGCTTTGGCTTTACACAGGTAAAGAGCCTCTGGTTCAGCTAACGGTAAGCTAGATATACACCTCAAGTGAGGGTATATGGTGTCCCGGCAAGTTAGGCGGGAACTATTAAATAATATCTGCTCATCACGTTTACCACCATAGTAGCTAGAGGCTGTATTTAAGGGGTAGAAATAAGTATATGGTTCAGAGGAAAAGCATTAATGTGAAGAAGGGGTAGTAGAACTACAGTGATTAACTATATTTGAAAAACCACCCTGAATACTTTAAAACAGTCGGCAGTCTCAGGTCCACCAGAAAGCTTAATTTATTTTTTCTAGCACCGCGTCATAGTAGCCGTTTGGGTTGTACGCTTATTTTCTAATCTTTACGCTAATAGTTGTCAGGACTAGGGAGGTTATATTAATAGGAAGTGTACTCGCAGTTGCGTGAAAGGAAAGTGTAAAACCACCCTCTGCACACCCAGACCAAAGTTATAACCTCTACCTCCTTGTAATCGGCTATCTAGTCTAATGAAAGAGTAGCGCGTTAGACTACGCGGCTACCAAGGTAGGTCACTGGCACCCTTCCTATTTCTGTAAATATATATATATATATTCAAATATAATATATATATTAAAATATAATAGTTAAATTTTAACTAAATTTAAACTAACCGAAATAATAATTTTATCTAAAAATATGTTAAAATATTCTTCAAAATAATATTTTACCTAATAATGAATATATTACCATTATATGTTATTAAATTCTACCTTATTTTGTTGCGTACTCTTGAGGCTAGTTTTAAGAAGAAATTTATTTCCAAACTATCGAAAAAAAATTGATTTTTGTCATGATTGAGATAAAAACATTAGGACTGTTGATACAGTTTCTCAGCAAAATTAAAGTACCCAGACTCCTATTTATGTTTATTTAATTCCTTAGATTCTAATATTTTATTTAAGCCATAAAACTGTTATTTATTCCTATATATGTATTTTAAAATTATAGTGTAATATTACTGTTTATTAAAATGAGATATTAATATTTAAATACTTAATCTCGCTGTAAATGTAGTTAATCATTTAAGAGTCCTTCCCAAAAAAAAGGGTATGGAAATAACATAAATCATTGGAGAATCTTGTTAATTTTCAAGTCATCAATAATTGTTTATAAGGATGAAACTATCCAAAAATTTATATTTAATTTTACTCTCAAATAAATAGGTCATTCTCTAAATATTCGTTACCTTTTCCAGTGCATAAACATAATATTTTATTTTAATAAGTCTCTAGATATAAAGGACCATGTTGCAAACATCATTTATATATAATCGGGCTGTAACACATTTTTGGCGACCACCGTATTTAACATTTTGTTCACCCACTAATTAATTGTGACACTATATCCGACCCACAAATGCAACTATGATTATGCTAATGAATTAGGGATTGGGAAGTTTGAATTTAGAGGAAGTGAACTTGCATTTGCGTGGAGGGAGAGTGGAAAACCATTTAAGGAAAACCACCCCCAGTTCACCCGACCGAGATTCTAACCTCGGTCGCCCTGTCCTTGGCAGTCTAGTTCAACATTACTAGCGCGTTAGATAACTAAGGCACCGAGGCGGGTCTCTGCTTGTTAATCTTGTGTAAATTGAAAAGGGTTTATACGAAGATGCATGGGATCGACTGGCTGTAAAATTCCAAAGTCTCCGTCTTGTTACTCATCTGCCCTGCTGTCCAGGGGTCTCCCCTTTTGAACCTCCCCTCTTTATGTTTGTTCTTCCCTTCCCTTCCCGTATTATTTGTTCCTTTAAATGCCTTGGTGTGGACAATCTACACACACAAACGAGAACTAAATATTTGATCCCAAGCTTTGCCTCAGTATTCCTTGTACCTAATAAGATAAAAATCTTAAATTCAACTACTAGAACGAACGAAATATAGATAGAATTAGAGTTAATCCTTTAGTAGTAATTATTATTATTAGCACCGCGTCTTACTACCCGTTCGGGTTATACGCACTTACGCTAATGTGTAATGGTAGGATGATTGTGAGATGAAATGGAGGACCTACAGTTTAACGTGGAATCCGAACCACGGTGGAGGCCTGGCATTCCCCACATTCACAAGATGTCTTGTCAGAGGTGAAGGAAGGGTTTGGTAATCAGATAAATCTATGCCGGGACCGAGGATTGAACCCCGGATCCCCAGCACAGAAGTCCGACACCTTACCCCTAGACCGCCAGGTCACCTCTTTAGTAGTAGTTAACTAACGGTGTGAGGACTAGGGTATGTATCTATTGATGATCAATTTAGCTTAATAATTGTGGAGCGATATGATCAGATGGTCATCAATAATTGCTCAATAAATAACCTTATTAAAACATAATGACAAACATTCACAAATTTAATTCAATGTATTAACAAGTTTCCTCTATTATATATACACACACACACACACATAAAACATAAACATGTGTGTCTTATTGGTGACTGACACGCATTATTGAACCCACAGGCTATCAGGACCAGAGAGTGTTGTCGATATGATATCTGACGATCCGATCCTCATTCCGTATAAATTATTGTAGCTTTCAATATTCTCCATCGGTCTTGTGCTGTACCCTTTGGACATAGACGTCAGCACAACAAGTATCTGCCTCAGCACACAGGTATATGTAGTGGTCTATAAGGAAGAGAAGGCTAAAAATGGTAGCATACACAACTTTATAGAATCAATGGTGGAAAATAGTATTAATAATATGTTTGTTAGTTTGAAATTATAACAAATCAGTGGACAATACATACATTTACAAGAATGGCTCAGACTGATCTTAAATATTTCATATGAATCCTCGCGTCTTCTATCAAGTAGAATAAGTGAACATTACAATTACAATATTATAACATGAAGGTTTGGGAAGGATTGGACATAAGACAAATATACAAGTAAAACAAATCATTTTATTTTAAGTTTGAAAATGTCAATAGAATTACATACGTTTTAAATAGATTTTAGATAAAAGACTCCATTGTTATTTAAGATAGCTTTATTCAAAAATCATATTCGTATACTTCCCGATAGGCATTCTCCTACGAAGGAGCGTCTGTCTCAACATTGTGGCAGTCAAAAGTATGCAACAAATATTAATTTAAGGTTAAGCCACAATACATAAAGACAATCCAGCCTAGCTAATACCAGACTAAGACTTGAAAGGTCTTTTCATGAACAATAGTGAACTTATAGTGAATGAAAACAAAGGGTAAATCCTAATTTTATATAGTTAATATGAAGGTAGTTATATAAGATAGTTAGTTTGAGTTAACGCTATAGAGAGTTACGTAAACCTAAGAATAATCTCCTTGAAGAGGAACTCGCATATTACAAATGTAAATGGCGAGATATCAGTATCTATGCTGTTAAATTACTCTTACTGGGCAATTCCTAATAGGTATTGCCTGCACATTCAATAGTATGTTTATTCTTCCACCTTAACTTGGGCACACAATAACTAGTACAAACAATATTTGTTTTATTTCATACAAACGGTGCCTGGAGGGGCTGGAAATATAGCACTATCCCCGCGGGCCACTACTACGAACTAGTAGTGCTCCCACAGGTTGTGCACCGTAAATAGATTTACTAAAAATAAATAAAAGTGACTGCTATCTGTCACTGACCTAACTAGTTAATTGAATAAAACGTTAAATAACCTGATATCCGGCATGAAGAGATCCTAAACATGGTCATACCGTTTAAGGAGTAATTATTATTCCCCAATATATAAAACTATACATCAAGGACATAGAAAAGGAAGTCAGACACACCGACATAGTAAATAAAGTCGTATGGACCAAGATAAATAGATAATTAAGGCCTTCTTTCTAAACTACGACTTATGGGTATAGGAAAACATGTAGGAACTTTGACAAACAACTATATGTCTTATGGACATAAAAAAAGAGCGTCATTAAACCATATAAAAAAACTATGCCTTATGGGCATATAAGATAAAGTCAAACACTCTTGACACAAACAAACTATGTCTTATGGACACAGTTAAAGAGATGTTGCGAATCTAACCCAGATTCTAACTTTCAAATATTTAAAGTCTCAGACGAGGCTTCATCTGCGATAAGGTGGAGAGACCGACGCCTCAAACATCGTAGTCACCAGTAGTTTCTTCTGTGATGTAGATTTACGTCCTGGTTCTTTCTCCGTCAAATTGATTAAATAGAATACAAAATGTTAAGCGAGGAATGACTTTTATATTGTAATAGAACCGACGAACTCGAGGAAGATTTGCATCTGGACACCTAAGGGGGAAAGCGGTTTAAGTTGCGGAAACGCGCTGAATGACCACTAGCGCTCGTAAATGGTGTAGAGCCCAGATACAAAAAATATCAGACATTTCTTTGAAGTGGGGCCTGTGAGTAAGATGTCGCTTAGCTGATGGTCCCAGCATAGTCCGCTAGGGCAGTTTCCCAGGAGCTTGGGCGTTTCCCGGCAACATAAATCCACCGTGATTTAATATCTGCCACATATTATTAGAATATATTAACTCTTGTATTCACTGTGTTAATTAAATCTATGGTATTTTTACTGTACATGTTAAACAGCAGGTTTAACATGCTACACATAAATGTTATTATTATTAGCACCGCGTCTTACTACCCATTCGGGTTATACGCACTTACGCTAATGTGTAATGGTAGGGTGATTGTGAGATGAAATGGAGGACCTACAGTTTAACGTGGAATCCGAACCACGGTGGAGGCCTGGCATTCCCCACATTCACAAGATGTCTTGTCAGAGGGGAAGGAAGGGTTCGGCAATCAGATAAATCTGTGCCGGGACCGAGGATTGAACCCCGGCCGCCAGCACAGAAGTCTGACACCTTACCCCTAAACCACCAGGTCACCAACACATAAATTTTATTGGTCGAAGGATGTATGTAGAAGCATATATAAATAAATTTGCTGGAAGACAAGGAAGAAATCTACGTTGGTTTGATTGACTGGCAGAAGGCGTTTGATAGCGTGAAATGGAAGAAACTGATAGACATACTCAACAAGATCGGCATCAAATGGAGGGACAGAAGGCCGATCGCGATCGTGTGCCTGGGGCACTGAGTGAAGGTTAGGCTGAATAATTGAAAGAGCAACAGCATAGAGATTGTAAGAGGAGTGAGACAGGGATAATGTTTGCAACCCAGTCTGTTCAGATTGTATGGCGAGTGGCTGGTCAGGGAAGCACTCGAAGGGCGTGGCAATTTATGGATATGAGGACGCGTCATCAACATAATAAAGTATGCAGATGGTATAGCTTTAGTTGACAAAAAAAAAAAAGGAAATGCAGGAAATGATGGACTGGCTAGTGGAGATAGTAGAGATATGGAGATAAACATTGAGAAGTCAAAAGTGATCGCGATTTCAAATAAATGTTTCGGAACTCCGCACGGACTTTCTCACTTTATTGTTTAAAAATGGAGATATCTACTCAAAACTCCTAATATATTATTTGAAACGAAATAATACACACTAGCAAACCCAAGCATAAATTGCACTAGGCCTATATTTATGTGTAAAATAATTTTTTAGTCCGGTTTATAAATTTATAATTTTATTTTTAAAGAATTAATGTCCTCAGCTGTATGTTTGGACAGATAAAAAATATCAATATTGTGTCCAAATGGGTCAACAATTCGTATTAAAATTTCGACTTCCGGTTAAATTTTTCTACATTTTATTAGGTGTTGCACATCTCCATATCATCGCATTGCTATTAATTCCTCATTTATAAATTTTGATCACTAAAAAATGTAAATATTGAATATTGAGTCTAAAATGAAGGAAATAGATCATTGTTGTACAAACATTTCTCCAAAGGGGTTTAAGGAAAAATAAAATAAACTCTTTGAAAGTCTTACTTATATTTAACTACTCTATGCCATTGTAGAATTATTGCATTAAAATTTATGTAGTATCTCTTTACAACTAAATATCACAAAATTGTATTAATAAATTCGCCAATATCTCAGAAACTGTTGGTTTTATAAAAATATATTTCATATAAAAGTTTTTTAATTTTTAATAGCACTACAGTTGTTCAATGATAAGTTATTAAGTATCTCAAATAGTTGTGGAGGTACGAAAATTTCCGCTTCAGTAAGGTACCCTAAAATTTATTATCATGAGAAAATGAAAATAGCCAGTTTATTTATAATCTTAATCAACGCCTAGACACGGATTTGAATAGAAATCGTTAGAGCCGATTTTGAGAAAATCGATTTTTATCTTTTCACCCTTTATTAAACTACTCCTAATCTTAAGTTTAAACAGACACACAGACAGATG
>CABFOV010003318.1:0-12567 GCA_902141375.1 Timema poppense | reverse complement strand
ATCCATCAACATTTCAGGTTAGATTATTTTTATGGTCGCAATATTTTACTTTTTGTTTTCGAAAAGTTAAAAAATATAAATATTTGCTATAGCTCGAAAGTTATTGGTTTATAAAATTATGCTTCGAATAAAATATGTGTATTATAAATAGCTTTACATATTTGTAATAATAAGTAATTTCATATCTCAAATAGTTTCTGAGATATTATTTAAAAAAAATTATAATTTACGCATAAGACTGGAGCCCTTAAAGTCATTTTGCCAAAATATTAAGGGTAGCCATTTTGTTTGGAATATTTAGAAATGTTTGGAAAATTGTGAGAGCCGATCTAGAAAAAATCGACTTATTCTCATTTTGCCCTTCAGTAAACTACCCTTAATTTTAGGGTTAGATACCCAATTCCAAAAATCCCTTGGGGCAACCCTATGAAAAGCCTAGATACAAAGTCTTAGCCCGATCGGTAAAATATTTTAGGCTCTAGTTGGTGCCATAGATAGACAGACGGAAATTTAAAAAAACACTATTTCGGATTCAGGGCTCATGAAACGTCGAGATTCATTAAAATCTCGAGTTAAATTTTTTGACGATCACTATACCTTGGCTACCTGTAAGATAGCGAGAAGTTAAAAATGAATAGCTACTGAAAATCAAAATTGAAAACCAGGAGTTGGATAACGCAGAGAAGTTCAAGTACATAGGAAGTTTGCCGACAAAGGATGCCAACTGCCCTAAAGAAATTAGGTCAAGGATCACCATGGCCAAGGAAGCTTTCAACAAGAAGAGGTTATTGCTGACCAGCAATTTGAGTTTGGAACTGAGGAAATGCTACATTTGGAGCATCGCACTGTATGGAGCAGAATCTTGTACTCTCAGTAATATGGAAAATAACTACTTGGAGATCTTTAAAATATGATTCTGGAGAAAACTTGAGATCAGGTGGACACCCAGGGTGACAAATGAAGTCCTAAGAGGAATGAGTGAGAAAATATCCATTTTGGATGTGATTTTTCGACACAAAACAAACTGGATCGGACACATCCTTAGGAGGAACTGTCGTATGCACTACGTCATAGAAGGAAAGGTTGAGGGAGAGAGGAGCCCAGGAAGAAGGAGGATCCAAATATTAGATGACTTGAAGGAAATAAGAAAACTCTGGGAGCTGAAGGAGGAGGCAGAGGACAGGACGCATTGGCGGTCTGAGTTTCACTGACAAAAGGAATAGAACTGTCGGGAGACAGAACGCATAATGATAATAATAGTAATAATAATAATAGTAAATATAGTAATTATAATAATAATTTAAATTTAAATTTCCTTTATAATAATAATAATAAATACAATTAAAATATATGTATAAAATCAAAGCCACGAGATTCGTATTCTTCTTCCGTATCTTTAACTTGATCTGACAGCTAAATACTGACTCAAAGCGGTTCTCATTGATCTGATACGCGCTATCTCGTGTTCGTATCTAGGTTACGAAGTCCCATCCTAATTACCGCGTTCAAGATACGCAACAAGGGTAAGATTAGAGGTTCTGTTACAAGGGTTGACCCTGCTTAAGACTTCAACTTATTTGACCTGATTTTCTGGCGACAGGATGTTTAGGGCTTCTATCCCAGCCAGGTATAGAAAAAATAGTTTATGTTCAAACCCTCTCTACGTTTCCATAATTAAAATGAGGGTACATATTCTCTCAACTATACTATCCTCATATGTACACTATTAGAACAGTTAAAATGTGTATAGCCCAGGGGGACTTAAGTAAAATGCTGTACAATACATATATATATGAAGGCAAAGAAATATTTAAAATACGCCATTTCTAGGTTTTTTTTAATCTTTGCGCAAAGCCTTTGGGTGAGAAAATCTTTATAATTTTAGCAAAAATATTATATAAATGTTTTATTTTAAATTATCCTTTATCACTGCCGCCAAAGTCAGATGAGAATAGATTTATATTATATCCATATTTATAAAATAAATATTGTGCTATAAGGAAATAAAATAAAATTTTATATTTTAATGTATAATATATTTTAAAATTAGTACATTTTAACTCTAAAACCAATTTCCACTACTTGCCTTAGTATAAAAAATTTATTTTAAGGGTGATTCAAGGTGAACCAAAAATTCAATTTCTTTCAAAGAGCAAAATTGTTTTGTTTTTTTAATTTATGTTCTTGGTGCCATTCGTTCGGGCTATACGTTTGTGAAGTAGTTACGCTAATGTGTTAGGGATGAGGAAGGTTAAATTAAATGTATTGGAAGTGTACATCATTTCTGTGGATAGAGTTTGGAAAACCATTTAGATAAAATCCCTCCAGTACACCCGAGAGTGCTTTGAACCCTGATCTCCCCGTCATAGGCAGTCTACTCTATTGCGTGAGAGACGCCTTAGACCATAATCATTAGATCGTTTTTATAACTAGTTAAAAAATATTAACTTTACTTAACAATAATTCGCTTTATCACATATTCAAATTAGTTTGGACAAGTTATGTGCAATATATTATTTGAAATGGTTTTAAATTGTATTTAATGTAAAAGTAATGATTACACTTCTACGTCATATATGGCCTATGAAATTTATTTTTTACTAAAAATATTCAAGTCAAAAGTCGAGTATCTTGAGTTTGCCATCATAAAAAATTTCACTAAATTTAATTTAAATCTAATATTCAAAGTCTTATTATTTCTTGGATACCATAAGTTAGGTATCGACAAAGGCGTGTTTAGCTACATAAATGGTAAATAAATAATGTATCTATTATTTTTATACTATTAATTGTGTATTATTTCCTCGTGTATTTCACCCAACAACTCATGCTAGGCATTATTAGAAAATAAACATCTCCCCTTTGCTTTCCATGCTTCTTGGATAATGAGGCACCCGTCCATTGAACCGTGTCAAGTCCAGAAGAAGCAGCGAGACAAATGACTGCCAGACCTTTCCCACAACTGCTAACAACAACAACAACACAACAACAACGATGAAAACAAGGGCGGGCGCTGCTTGTCTTAATACGTGGTGTCATGGTGCACCGCAAACTCCCCCTTTGGACCAAGATTACTGGTCACTGGCTACCAAACAGAACACAACATTTAGCACGTTGAATAATATCTCAACTAAGGGCTTTAACGTCTACATTTTTAATTATAGAACAAATAAAACCGATAGTTTTAAAATTAACTTACTATAAAACGGAACTCTTAAATATGACACACTTGAAATGTTGCAATAAAATCCATAAGGTATTAACCAGTTATCATTATATAATCCAAAACGATCAGCTACAAGATAAAATATCCCTTCATAAATTGAGACGTAAATCAATCAACCATATTTTGTCTTTATCACTTTTTATAACATTTACCATTTTATAAAATCGGCATGATTGTGAAGAACATAAAGTTGTGTCAGTTTATTATTACTTGAGTTATTTATTATCTATTTTCATTCAAATGTTATGAAGCGCATTTCTGAAGAATATTAAGTAGGGACAATTTAGTATTCTTTGATTTCTTTATAAGAAATTCCCACTCTAAGTTAATTTACCAATTGTGTCAATAATATTACAGGGATTGTTGCCAACCTATTAATCCAAGCTTCTCTATAGATACTTTCCATCAGAATATATTTTGATATATATTTGAAAAACATGAAGTGGTGTGCATTTTGTATTCATATCTTTAGGCTCTTTTATTCCTCAGGTTATGTGGCATGTTTTGTGAAGAACATGAAGTAGGGCCATTATATTATTCCTCTCTTTATATACGAGTATATTCTATTTTTTATATATAAGGGGAATAATAGTTTTGCACCTCTTCATATTCTTCAGAAAAATGCCGCACAACGTCAGGAGAAAAATAGAATATTCTCGTATATAAAGAGAGGAATAATAGAATGGCACTACTTGATGTTCTTCACAAAACATGCCACATAACCTGATTAATAAAAGAGCCTAAAGATGTGAACTCAAAATGCACACCACTATATATGGTTTAATTTTATCCTGAAGGGTGTGTAGTATTTTTGCGAATAACATGAAGTGGTACCATTCTATTATTCCTCTATTTATGTATAGTCTAATTTTTACTGAGGTTGTGTGACATTTTTGTGAAGAATATGAAATTGTGCCAATCTATTTTACCTTTTCTTTCACAATAGGCTATTTTATTGATGAGGTCATGTGGTATGTTTGTGAAGAACAGGAAGTGGTGACACTTTATTATTCCTTGATATCTTTGTAGGATATTTCCACTACAAAGTTGTGTAGCATGTTTGTGAAGCACGTGCTTGATGCTTGATTATTATAACAATTTCATAATAAGCTGTTCTTTTATACTCAAATATTATGTGGCACGGCTTTGGAAAAAGTGTGGTATTGTCAGTTTGTATTATCTTGATTTTTATCTGAGCTACTCTCAACTGATTTGTATATGGCTATGAAGAACACGAATTAGTGACAATTGTTTATTTTATTTTTCTTATTGCAAAATTCCCTTTAATCAGATTTCTACACGGATGTTAATAAGATATAGAGCCAATTTATTATTTTATGTTATTCTATTATATTCTATTATAGATCAAAGGTTGTGTGGAATAGCTGTGAAAATTCGTCCTTGGTCGGTCTAAAATATACATGTTTTATTACTAAAATATAATTTTGTCAATATTGTGTAGCTTGACTTGACTTGGCTTTGCTGATTGTAAAGTAACACAAATTAATATTTTCTTGTAAAATTACGAAGCTTTTCAAAACAACTGGTATGTTGGTGCCATAGCCGTGAATACCACTGAGAGGTACCAACTTATTATTTCCTTGCTTTCTTCTTAGTTTATTTTCATATAAAGATTGTTTGATAATAACACATAATAGGAAGATCTTTAAACAGAAGCATTGTTGAAGAAAACCACACAAACTTTCTTAAAAAAACTGTTCTTATCTGACATAAATGTATAAGTTTAATACCTGTAAAGAACAAGGCATAACACAAATTTATTTTGTTACAAAATTAACTATACCAGTTTTACTATCTCTTAGGAGTGAAGTAGAGCGTTTGTTTTTTGGCATTAAACTATTTGTATTATTGTTTCACTTCCTTTTTATAAACATTTTTGACTCGACAACAGCGCAAACTCGCGTGGGGCTACAATATAATATTCCAACAAGCACTGTACCACGTCTCACGATATGGATCTGGGGATGATAAACATAAGGACTATTGGGACACATAACAGAATAATCACACAGAGTTAATAACGACAAAATGGAGGGTCCCTTATATAATTAAATAAGCGATACATTTTTATTTTTCAGCTTGTCTCATTTTTTACCTTCCATTCACCAAAGTGAAAGTGTGGAACAAATTGTTTTCTAGAACCGCCTCAAACAAGTGTTCGATGATATGGAAAATCATTAAGGCAAAAATTGAAATTCATGAAAAAAACAAAATTTCCTCGAGTATCCAACATGGTGACGGACTAGGAAGATAGGGATTTATTTATCTCTTCTGTCCCCTGATTGCTCTTACTTGAGAAGAAGAGTCTGTAAATAAACGTGACTTTTGGTCTCATCCAATTTATGAAACACAGTATGTTCTTTTATAATTTCATACAAAATATACTAAAAAATAAACACATGGTCGTGACGTATTCACATAAGTCTAGAACAGTGGATGAATCGCGCATGCACAGTTTGCTTTGTCCTTCGAACATTTCTATCGAACATTGTAGAGCCAGACTTCGCCAATCTGCTGTTCGATCTTCGAGGGAAAAAAAATCCTATTCTAAAACCAATTTTTGGTTTGTGGCAACGCTCCAATTTAAAAATAATGTAAATTTATTTGTCTAACAATTTTATTTTATTTGTCTAACCAAATGTTTTGTTTGATGTTTGTTTTGTTTTGAACAGTAGGTAAGCGGTCTTTTATAAAGTGTACATTAATTTTAATCAATACCAACTGCTAATAGATAGGTTTAAATAGTTTCAAGCAAAAATTAAATAAATATATATATATATATAGTGTACACTTTTTATTTAATAACCTTTTGCTAAATAATAAAAACACAAATCACACAATGTTCTACAATAAAACTGTTATTTGCATCACCAAATTTAGATGTTATAAGATATCAGGCTAATTTTTTTAATAAAGATTATCTGTACATGTTTGGTAATAATAAGAAATGAACATTTTAGCCAGTAGGGGTGAAAGTGCTAGGTTGGGGTAGCGACATGTGGATTCACTCAATATTGTGTTGGGTGGACGGAGGGAGGAAGGAGGGGAGGAAGGAGGGGAGGAAATTGGTTATCAAATAATAAATCCAAATAAAATAATGGCATTTATAGATTGACATTGTTTGAATGTATAACCCGAATGGGTATTAGACGCGGTCCTTAGAAAATATAAAAATTAACATTGAATCCTATGGGAAAGGTATGTATTGATAAAGGCTTTGATTATAATATAGAAGTATTAAAATATATTGTCTACAGTAAAACCTACGTTAGTGAAGGATTTAGTTACCGAGGGCTGCAGTCGAAATATTTGTGTAAAAATATAACTTATTACTAACTTTACAATAATAATTAGTATTTTAAATACTTTAAATCACTTTTGGTTTTGCACTCTATTTATAATATTTTCTACCTTTCTTGTAAATTATTGAATTGATAAATCCTAAATTTATATTATTGTTGTCCACTTTGTCCGACAGCTAGGTAATTAATACGTTTAACTGAAATGATATATATTAAACTTTTTTTAAATTTTCAGCCAAAGAACTGGATGTTGAGATTTTTTTTTTTTTNTTTTTTTTTTTTTTTTTTTTTTTGCAAACGAAACGAGTTAAATCATAGGAGTACACGTTAAATTAGGACAAAACACCCGCATTTATTAACGAAAATATATTATCGTGTCATATAAATAAAATGTTAAATGAGTGATATAAAGTTAATATTAGAACTTCTGATAAGTAATTTAGTATATTAATATAATAGTTTTGAAATTCTATTTATACCTTATTTTGAAAAAATATAAACAAGTTGCTTTATAAAACCACTTATAATTTTTTTATAGCACTAACCATCGTTTTCAAAAATTACGATAGTATTTTATATGTTTATTAATTACATGTAACCACTTCATATGGTTGTAAGCTTACTGATGTCTGCCTTATTACAAAACCTTTAATAATCCTTTCTAGACTGACGAGGACGGGGAGTTTGGGGTTCAAATCTCAGTCGGGTGAACTGGGGGGAGGGTGGGAAGGGGGGAGGTTCCCTAAATTATTTTCACTCTGCCACCACGCAAATGCAAGTTCAATTCTTAATTCTTCTAAATTCAACCTTCCCGATTCCTAGCCCATTAGCGTATTTTAGTACTTAAACGTATAACCCGAACGGGTAGTAAGACGCAGTGCTGATTTTATTTTAAAATATAAATTTTACGAATCTCGTGTTACTTCCTACACCCTTGTTACATGATTACTTGCTAATTCTTTTCCCTTTGCCGATGAACCATTCTTGAAAGGGATGTAGTTCGTCATACTAGACAAACCAACACTAATTATTGCTTCTATTCTTAAATATCCATTACAATGTCCAGCTTCCCTTCCAGCACAATCGTCAATTACTGACCGAACGGATGACGGACCGGTCTTTCTGACAATCGAAAACCTGGCGCGCGTGAAAGCTCGTAAGTAAACACATCAAACTTTGAAAGGTATCGGCGTTAGAAGAATGAGTCTTGTCAAAATAAAATTCATTTCATGATGATAATTTTGTACACCTATACTACCCATCTATCTCAATTAAGAAAAAAACTTTAACACAGAGTGAAAATGTGTATGCAGTAAAATCCTCATTATAGTTATTTCAATAGAAAACAACATTTTCAAATCAAACCAATTAAAATTTGGGAATTTTAATAATACCCTTATGTCTTTTAAGGTTTTATAGTAAGTTATGACAAAACTACTGAGATTGTCCAAGCAGTTTACGAGAAACGGTGAGCTATGTTTTATGATGGTCAAGTATTTGATCGTGGTAAACATGATGCCGCTTGTATTTTCCCCGCAAGAACTTTACGAAGTCATCACGAGTCGCGCCACCAGTACTGACGCACATAGTCTATAGATAAGTCGAGCAAAGACAGTAGACCTAAAGCTATTTTGATTGAGTGTAGGCCCAATCGCTCCAGGTCAACTGTGTTTCTGAGAAGCTAGTTTTATACCACATAATTTAAACATAAACGTTTTAGAGACAAATTCTTCTGGTAATATTAACTGTTGTTTTGATTATTTTCGAAGTTCAATTGAGGTCAAATGATTTTAGGCCGTATTACTTAGCTAATTTATTTAATTATTTATCTTGTGGCTAAAAATATCCTATGTAGGTGTATAGTATCTATGAGAAAAAAAAAATTAAACTAAGGTTATCCTAGTTTAGTTAGAGCAACAAGTAAGAGAAATTAGATTCATTCAAACATAATTAAATCATTTTTTTTATTAAAATAACATTTATTTTGTTCTAACTGCAAGTGAGTATGTTCAAAATATTTTTTTTAAATATCTATAGTTTGGTCAATTATTTTCTATAAAAATGCCCAAATTGGTACTATTATAATATTTATCTTTTAATTTTTTAATGCCCCACTTCAATAATACTCCTTGGGTACTAAATAATATACAGGGCTTCTGTAGTGTAACCTGGCAAGCAATGACAAAATTGGACACATTATAATCAATGGAACCATTATTTCAACAAGTTTATCTTAAGGGAGTTTTTATTACATATGGCTAGTAGTTTGGGCACCTCTAGACTCCAGATTATCCTTTATTTTGAGATGAAAGTAAACGGGTTAATCTGTCAAACAAGTTAAATAGTTGTTCTCCATTACTATTAATTAGTTACAAGGTCAAATCTTGTACATGGCTGGTATCTATATGCAATTTCCCGTTATCAACCATGGTCAATTGTATGTGGCATTTTCGTATAAAATATTATAAATCATATAATAAAAATATAATTAATTTAGTTCACTCTCACTTTATCCATTCTTACGTAAGAAAGAAATATATATTTTTACAAATTTTCCCAGCCTAAAATAGTCAACCTTCCACCCATGCGCTTATCAATTGTAGTTTCCCCTGAAAGTAGGCTTTGTCTTAGCCTGTAATGAGTCACAGGGAGTCTTTTGAAATGGCTAGGATTGAATTGAGGGAGGACTGCTTCTCATGGACAGTTGTTAAGGCCAGTTTACACTGAAATCTAAGCTGAGATTTGCTCTGCTAATTGTTTACAAAAATAATGGACAAACATTAGATTTCAAATTTTGTTGGTAACGCCCTTTTTACTAAACATCATCAACATATTGAAATGTGTTGGCTCACACAGAAAGCTAAGTTAAACTAAGCTAAGCTAATCCATGCCTTGCTACACCACGCTATGTTTTTTCCCTATTGTTGGCTGGACAGTTTTTCCGTCTTCCATCGTGAGTCATCTTACTTTGCGCATGCGTATAACGCAGCTCGAACTACGTGTGGAACGAACGCAATGCTGGATTGTTTAAAATAGCACCGCGTCTTACTACCCGTTCGGGTTGTACTCTTTAAGTACTAATTACGCTAATGGATTAGTAATTAGGAGGGTTGAATCAAAGGAAGTGAACCCGCATTTGCGTGGAGGGAGAGTGGAAAACCATTTAGGAAAAACCACCCCCAATTCACCCGACCGAGATTCGAACCTCGATCTCCCCGTCCTCAGCAGTCGAGCTCAACAAATAATCAGGGAAGTGTTGAAGTTTTGTTTTAAGTTTGTTTCACGTGTATCCAATTGGTATGCATCTTTATGATGTCTTCCTGTATCGGAACCGCCTCGGTGGCGTAGTTAGCTAAAGCACTAGTCGTGTTAAGCTCTACTGCCAAGGTCGGCGAGAGCGAGGTTCGAATCTCGGTCCGGTGAAATGGGGGTGATTTTTCCTAAATCCTTTTTCACTCTCCCTCCACGCAAATGTGAGTTCCCTTCCTCTAAATTCAATCTTCCCAATTCCTAATCCATTAGCGTAATTAGTACTTAAGCGTATAGCCCGAAAGGGTAGTAAGACGCAGTGTTAAATTTAAAAAAAGTCTTTTATCGAGGTTAACATTTAATAGAACTCATTTCTATTCAATCTAAAGTAGATTTTTAATTTGTCCTTGTCCACTTCATAGTTCGCTGAACTAGATGGTGAAATTACCCCAATGTCTCCCGTTGAAGATTTATATCGTGGGCTCAGATCCGTCCTCCCTCTCCTACATTTTCCTCCTCATCCAAAACAGCTCCTAATAGCAGCAGCTCCTCGTCCTCAGTACTATCATCTGATCTCAAATAAGACATTTTGGAGAATGTCGTAACTTATCTTTACTGGAGCAGACCAGAAAGAAATAAACCACAGTAAACTCAGGAGGGAAAAGAGGAACCATAGCTTAGCTATTAATGTGAAACCAAACTGACAAAACCTTAGCACAGCACAGCATAACATAGCTTAGAGCTCTGTAATAACCGGCGTTTAGTCGCCAGTTTCCGAGATGGCATACTCAGCAGCAGTGGGAACCTAGTGCCCGATGGGGGGACCACAAGGACGTCCTCAACTAATTAATAATTTGTGCTTAGATTTGTAATAATTACAAGGTGTTTCCATTTCTCCATATCCCTCTCTAGACCTTTTCTTACTTTTCATACATGAGGCACACCTCAAATTGTTTAATAATAAATTAACTAAGACAAAACAAAATTAATTTTCTGAGAATCTGACCTAAACGAAAGTATTAAAGCTATGAAATTTTACCATAACTCTTTAGAATAGGCAAAACGCTATCATGTTTAACACCAATAGGGCTATGTCGTGTACTACCGTTTGGGTTGCACACATAATTACTACCTACGCTAATATCATAGGGATGAGGAAGATTGAATTTAGTGGAAACGTAGCCGCATATGCGTGAATGTATGATAGAAAACAATTTATGAAGGTCCGCCATTATTACACCTACCAGGACTCGATCCTATATACCCCGCAATTGCCAGTACTGTATATTACAAAAGTGAGACAACTCAAACCATTTTCCCGTAGGCCTAATCCTAATTTATGGATTTGATAATGAATTAGTAATGGCTAGTAAAGGCTAATTATTTTTAATTCAATGGTAACAATTTCTAAAACTATTAAAGTACGATATGTATATAAGCGTGTAGATAATATAATATAAAAAACTTATTGATTTTGTTCTAAATGTAGCCTTTAGTTCATGTCGATGTTCATTCATGAAGTTTAGCTCTCTCAGTTCCATCCTCTTTCCTCTTTCTGAAGCTTGCTGTTGTTTACCTAGGAAAATGGAGGTTGTATTGGATCTCCAACACACGATGTTGTCAAAGAACAAACTTTGGAACAGGGTGTGGAACCCCTTTTTGCCTTCCTTACCAAAACTTTTGGTTCGGGTTCTTGCGAACGTTCGTCTAAGACACCGAGCAAACCAGTGGAATAACGATATATATTACTTGCAATGAAAATGTTTAAGTCAACCGAATCTAAAGAATAAGACTTAGCCTATTCTGAAAAGGTATGAAAATAAAATATGTATGGTATAGTTTCTTATGAATAAGTTCGTTAACTTTTCAAATGTTTTTAGTGATCATTTGAAATTTAAATAATAAATTTAAATTTGTTTAAAAGTTGATTTTTATTGGTGTGATTATATTGGTCATTAGCACTTTTTATTGTATTGAATAACTAAATCCTGAAACTATTTTCTTACATCTATGTCTGCTCTATTAGGTATACTATAAAGACAATCGTATATAATCATCTTAAACACAATGTTGTTAAACAAGTTTGACCTGTTTTTCACCAAAATATATTTGTTTTCGAATGAAGACTTTTAAAATGAAAATAATTTCTAGTACCGTAGATCATTTTATTTAAATTTATATTCACATTTACGTTAATTTTTAATGATAAAAACTTGAGAATTTTAAAGAGTTGTACCCGCATCTGTGTAGAGAGAAAATGGCAATCATCAAAGGGACTAATCTAGGTCCGTCAGTGTGATGGCTGTGCAGTTTTGAATATATGACGTTAAACAAGCTAGATCATTGAAATTGTTAGTAAACTATACGTATTCATCATAATATGTTACTATTATTTTACTTGTTAATAACATGGGATCTTACCACCCATTTGGGATGTACTCACTCTTTTGATATTTAATATAATTAATATTTTGATATTTAATTTAATTTATTTTATTGGAATAATTCAAAATTTAGAATAAAAATATTTTACAGTATAATAGTTTGGGTTTCTCTTAATGGGGACTTTTAAGCTATCAACGTTTACTCGTTTAGTTGTCATAAGACGTAATAACAAATAGAAATAATATTGAAACTTTAAAATATTATTTCTTTACATATAAAACCATAAATATAGAAGGGTCTATAGTCAGTCCTAGCAAACCATTATTATGGGCAGTAATGCACACTGTAGTTTAATTATTGTATACTAGACCCTTCTCCCCCCCC
>CABFOV010003317.1:46897-67545 GCA_902141375.1 Timema poppense | reverse complement strand
TGTATCAGTTGAGTCATGTTCTTAGTTACAGTATGTACTGTTAATGTTTAATCTTTCTATAAACTTGAGTACTCTGACAGTTAACACAGCAGTTCCCAATAACAACAAATGTCACTTGTCTCACACACTATATATGGCGGTGACCCGCTATACACAAACGCCGGACTCGCTGACCCACCCGCGGACGCACTGACCTGCTCGCTGGTCACTCTGGCTCACACATTTGACACGCCGGTTCACACACTCGCACTGGGAACTGCCGGACTCATTAGTCGCGAACCAAGAACTGAGTCTCTGGCTACCGCTGAGCATGTATATTTAGAGGTGGTGACAGCTAAGGGTCTGGAATCCTCCATTTCTAGAGTAAAAAGGATCCAGACGTGTCCCCGTCCTCCCACCACACCCCCTCTAATCCCCCAGTCAAGCGAGAAGGTCGCTGCCTACCTGCTAGACAAGGAGGGATATAGAGAGAATAAGGAGCGCAGCCAGGGTAAACAATGAGAGCACGCTGGTCCCGCTGTTAGACACTAATCTTGTTACAATATTATTGTTTAAAAATCAAATCAATCAAAATTTGAGTGTATTTTAGTTATTTTTAAAAGTGTTGTTAGATTGAGTTAAGTTTCTAAAAATCATATGAAATAAACAGATTAGGCCTAGTTATCCTCTGATCAACTTTAATCATCATTAAAGGATATTTTATTGTATTAAGATAGCAAAAATAAAAATACAAATGGATATTTTTAATAGATACTAAAACAACATGCTTAGTAAAATATATATTGGAAATAGTGAACTCAATAATGCCAAAGTGTGTGTGTGTTTGTATATATATATATCTCCATTATCTATTTTCGCGTTGACAACGATTATATGCCATCCTTGCAATATATTGATATCTGAGAATACATTCTATTTAAAACACGAACATATTTTGGACTGCAATATGTCATTCCCATTTTATAAGGTATGACTACGTTTGAATATTTATACAATTACTTCAATAACCTATTTAAAAAATAAATAAACTCAAAGCTAAAATCAATTTAAAAACAAATAATGGATTAGCAAGTCGTTATTTGATTATTAAAACTCGAGAGCGCTGATTGATCAGATTACCTGAATCGATTTTAAACAATTAATCGATATACGATACGTAGGCCGGTAGGGATAAATAAACAGTTTTATTGCTGTCTGTTGACAGTATTTATTTTTCATGAAACTCAACATAATGTCTAACTTAAGGATCGTATGCAATAAATTCGGGTTCTTTGCATAGTTGTGGATAATTAAAACCAGTTCGGTAGTAAGAATTAACACTATCTTTATTTTAATCATCACTCGGGTGAGTAAACATAATTTACGTCATGGCGGCTGACATTATATCGTGTGTGATGACCGCTGACTTTGTATCATGCGTAATGTGTTCTTATGCCTGTTTAAAAAAAAGTGCAATTTGTTTTATTTATTTCGAGTTTATTTGTTATTCTAGTTTTGATTTTCAGTTTTTGAAGAATTTTAATTTGTCCATTAAAATATTTACAAGATTGTTCGTGAGCTGAAAATTTTAGATGTGAGCATGTGCCGAAAGGGTCGAGTCCAAGTTTCCCATACAGGTGGGAGGGGAGGGTACTAGGCACGTAAGATTTTCCACACCTAACAATTATTATTTTTTTAAGAAGATTTTATTCAAGGTTTAATCTTTTTTCCGACAAAATAAATATTTAGGATTAAGTTGTGCTTTTCAAGTAGGCCTAACTAAGTAAATTTTGAATTCAAAATATTATGCTTTTTGATGAGTTGAAAGATTTGATCACCGAATCCAGTAAAACACCGAGTCCTTTAATCTCGAATACTTGTGAGGATTCGGTGGTTTCGAAGATTGGAGTGGCCCATCTCTATCTCATCTCTGATCGGTTTCATGTGAACACGCAATGTCTATTGTCTCCATAATAAAATTTCATTCCATCTTCAGATTTGTGTTGTTTGGTTTATTGGGATTCTTTTCGAAAAGTGTCTTGGAGTCCTCTTTGTTTCTTTTTTACATCTTCCACTGAAAAAAATTACATATTTACTATCACATATTATATATATATATGACTATAGTATTCTATTATTTATATTACATTTAATGTTATAGCTTTTACAATTCTTACCATATTTTTAGTTTAATTACTAGTCCCCTGAAAATATATAAATATTTAGGGGAACTAATAATTAAAGAAATAATATGGTAGGAGTTATATAAATATTATATTATTACTATAAAAAATTGTGTATATTTAGAAACATATAAATTTACTATTATGTTTTTATTATGTAATTGTAATATTTTTTTATATATTGTTTAATAATGTTAAAGCATTTACAAGTTTTACCACATTATTTTAATTATTAATTACCAATAAAATATTTTATTACAAAATAAGGCTTTAATTTTCTGTTCCAATCCTGCTATTTTGACTCATTCCTCGTTTCTGTCTTGCATTTAAAATCCTATTCCCGTCCAACCCTACCTAGAAAATGTATTTTTATATTGAGTAGTATGTAACGGCAAAATCTAAAATAAATTCATTTTGTAGGTACTTGGCAACAGATTCCTTGTTCAAGACATGGATATTCATTTAGAATTTCAAGTGTTATGGTTGGAAGAATTGTTCATGAGACATGTGAGGCTATTTAGGATGCATTGCATTCTGTACATATCCCATTTCCAAGAGACGACATTATGTCTATAACTGAAAGATTTTGGAATAAGTTGAACTCCCCAAATTATGTTGGATGTATAGATGGAAAACATGCTGCATACTTAATTTTATGTAATAGTGATGTGACTATAAAATTTTGTAATAGGCTACTCCATGGTTAAATAAATAATTGTTATTGATATTAATACAAATCTTCCTCTATATACTTGGCTTTAGACCCACTTTTTAATTTTGTTTCATTGGTTATTGAGACATTGCGACATAGCCAAGCTATATTCAAAATAAAAAAAGATAACTACGTCTATAATGCACCAATTTCACACATACAAGGAACTTTCTGTCATGATCCCCTAAGTATTTTTTAAATAAGAATATTAAAGTAAAATAAATACAGTTTCAATTTTGTATTACTGACTAGAGATAACTTGTGAATGCCAATATGTAGATTAGTTCTACCGATTCTTTTTAAGCTATGTCAGAGGGTAAGTTATTGAACATTTTTTGGAAGTAGAGATTCTCGTCGAGCTTCACATTATTTCCTGCTGATGCGAATATCTCTTCACTGCTGAATTGCAAAGCAGGAATCCCTAGATATTTAAGATATTAGAGGTCTTTGGAAATGCTTTATGGCCGTCTTCTTTCCACCACTTTGATAATGTTCAACATTCAACTGACTTATATTTTTACTGAAATTTTTTTCTTGGGAGCATTTGCTTTAACATCACTGGATTCGTTCGTCCTGCAAGGTGTTTTATTAACCTTTCACGAACAAGATACGACTTAACAAAACAGAAGTATTAACGGAAGCTCAAAAATAAGAACAACTTTCTAGAAAAATATGAGTTCAAGTTAATTTGACGAGTGTTTATAGGTTTGAATAGTCCAGCGTTAAAAAAAATAATTTTCCAAAACAATAAGGAAAATCGATTTTATAAATAAATTTTAATTTAATTTTAATATAATAATACTTTCTAGAAGCCTGTAACCTAAGTGATCGTTTGAACATTTGCCAACTACACAAAGTTTGTCATTAAAACAAATGTAATCAAATTTTAAAATACTGTATTCATTATATTTATCGAACATTCAATATAAGACGGTTTCTGAAACCAATATACAAGCTAATAACCAACTCTAAATATAAATGTAGTCTTGTCAGATTGTAAGCAGCATGGATGATAACTACATATTTAAATATATTAAAGATTGTATTCATATTTGTACAGTATTACCTGTAAAACCGAATTGTATATTGTTGAATGGATATGTTTCTTCAAGCAAGTGTGGTATAATAACTAACGACTCTCTATTTTCAAACAACAACACTTTTATCCATCAGAGACATGTTTTCGCATAATAATTTTGAAAGAAAACCTTAAATTTTTCCCTTCACAATGAAGCACACGATTAACTTGAGCGTCACGCTTTAGTGCTTGGCAATGCGTATACTTGTGTTCATCCAGTAAAATATAGAGATCATTTGATTAACCCTGCAAGAACTTAAAAATGTGGCCATCATGCGTGCTCATGTCATGAATTCAAATATAATCTGCACCCAAAAATAATTTCTATAATATAACTGGATGTACACTGTTGCTAACAATTTTAGCTGTCGTCTGTAAACCATTGTGTAAGAGAAAAGGACACTTTCGGGTATCTCTCTCTCATGAACTCACATACACGCGATTGTGGCATTTTGACCTTGCTTGCTACTTTTTATTAATTTATGAGATATATCAATTTATGATTATTTAAATGAAATGAATGGGTTGGTAAAAGGTTGGAAGAGCGTATCGAAGTTAAGTTATATGGTTTATTAAATAAATACAAAACAACACAGTTCAGTATCAATAAATATGGTACTGTACAGTATGAAATCGCTTTACAAAATGATCCTTGTTGAGGACTCAGAACATTATATTAAAGTAATGAAGGTTCAGTGTAACCAACTGTCACATAACAATGATCTTACAAGTTATATACTCATGACTTATTTCTTCAAACAAGTCTATTTATATTATGGTTAAGACATAAATAAAAACTTAATATTAGCAATATAAAGTATAAGGTTATTATACACTGATGAATTAAAGAAATGTTAAATAATATTGAAATGTTGAAAATCATATATTTTAATGTTAAAAACCACTAACCTCTGCTTACAACAAGCATTAATATGTCAAGTTAAGTTTAAAATATATATAATAACATCATCAACAACAATTATTAGATCATAAGTTGACGAATAGTTAAAATATAACATATACAACATATTAAAAATATTTAAAACAAAAATTGAGAGGCGACATGTTTCGTTACGATTATATCATAATCATGGCGTAAAGTCTATTATTATTATTAGCACCGCGTCTTACTACCCATTCGGGTTATACGCAATTACGCTAATGTGTAATGGTAGGGTGATTATGAGATGAAATGGAGGACCTACAGCTTAACGTGGAATCCGAACCACGGTGGATCATTCCTCATATTCACAAGATGTCTTGTCAGAGGTGAAGGAAGGGTTTAGTAATCAGATAAATCTTTGCCGGGACCGAGGATAGAACCCCGGCCGCCAGCTTAGAAGTCTGACACCTCACCCCTAGACCACCAGGTCACCGGCGTAAAGTCGTTGTGCGGGTATTTAGGCTAGAACAGTAAAACTTCATACTATCCGTTAAGCTAAATGGTCGTCTGAATATAATACTTCTACACAATACTTGTCATTCGAACCAAAATAATCAGATTTTTAGCGACCTTATTTCATTATAGTTATTCAACATTAAATATAATAACTATGGCTTCTGAAATCAATAGGCTATACAATCTAAGAGACAACTTTACATTGTAATATAGTAATAATCGATAAAAGCCTATAAAAAGTTAATTTGAATGTATAACTATTACACTAAGTATTTCATTAAAACGAATGCAATTAAGTTTGAAGCTCCCCTTTTTTCATTTTAGTTATTGAACTTTAAATATAATTTTGTTTCTGAAACCATTATAAAAACTAATAACCAAATTTAAATATATTGTAGTCGTGCCAAAATGTAAACAACATAGGTATTTGCTATGCACTTTAATACGTTATATTAAAGATTTTATTCTTATTTGTCCAATCTTACCTATAAAATTAAATTGCATAACCTTTAATGTAAATGTGTCTTTGACTAAGCGGGGCATATTATTCACTATTTAATAAAACACTTTTATTCACCAGGGACACATTTTTACATAAGAACATTAAAATAAAGCAGACGACAAGCTTGAGCGTCCGACATAGTCTGTTGAAATGGGTGTTTTTATGCCCATCCATTTATTCCTGTATAGTATAGAGATCACTGTCTGCTCTGCACTTGGACGACGCCTATACAGAAGTAATTTAGTTTTACCCAAAACTCTCTTGCAGCCTCTTCTATTTATAAGGAAGTTATATCTAGTGGTGTTGGACTGTTGGGAAACCTGTTGATTACAAATGGCGTCTTGCGTGACGTTTGGTTTGAAGTAGTTACGTTCGATATTTTTTTTTCTAAGTAATGTAATAATATCGAAACATGTGTTCATAAAATATGAAATAAATATATTGACCTTTATCACAATTATTCCCAGTCACTATACAAATTTACTTATAAAGAATAGTAAAACTACTAATTATTATAATTGTTTCAGAATCCACTTAGAGTGAATTTTATAAATAAAATAATATTGGAAATGTGATATCAAATATGCCATCGTTTATGTGAAATGACTTAAGTTTATTTGTGAATGATAATAATTGGCGTATCATTTGTTTAAAATTGCGTATAAACTGAGTAATTTTACAATAGTGTATTTCAAATTAATGCCTTTTAGAGAGTTCTTCCTCAATACTACTTCTTGCACGAGTTTATGAAGATGAAGGTCACAGTTATTCAATAAAATCGTTAGCTTAGTCTTAAACAACTTTAGTTGGTGTGTAGGCTCTGAGCAAGTAGACATGAATGTTCAGTTAACCTCTGGTACATCTCAAGTAGTGCCCATCACTATTGGGGAAGATAAATTAGTGGAGGGGTCACAATTAGTGTTGAGTGCTATTCGGCCAGCTTGGTCTAAAGATAAGATAAAGTTTAAGGTAAGTAAATAATTTAAATTTAAATTTTGTTAACTCTCTCAAATATAAGATTAATCAACCAATGTTTTTAATCATATTAGGTATTTTTTTAGCCAAGATTTAACTTAACATGGGCATGCACTGGTAAACAAATAGAATACATATCACCACACATGAAAGTAAAGATTTGTTCTCACCAAATGATTAAAATAGAGGGTCTAGTACACAAACATATCCTCATCCCTAAGCCATTAGAATAGTTAGTAGTTTACGCAGGTTTCCAACCCACTTGGGTAGTAAAACGTAGTACAAAAAAATACACGGTATTAAATTACCATAGCATTCATGATAACTTTATATTAAAATAACCTTTCTGTCCATGTTAGTTAAATATATCCCAAAATGTTTTCTAATTTAATGTTCATATGGGCCTACAGTACTTGGAAAGTTAGGCTTGGTTGATTATATAATTTATTATATTATAAACACATTAAAGATGTTTTATATCAAAGTTTGGATTAAGCCTGCTTGATTAATTTTTTAAATTATAAACACCTTGATTTACTGCAGAAAAAAATTAAAGAGGTTCAAGTGGCAATGATACGTAAGCACCTATATTCACAAGGAAATGGCAAATGCATTGATACTATAAGTAACTAACTTTATTTTAAATTAAGCTATAAATTATCTTTACATAGTTAGACAACTCAAATTAAAACAAGTGTAGTCCTATAACCCGAACGGGTAGTAAGATACAATCCTAAAAAAATAAAGTTCAAACATAAACATAGTAGCTCAGCGTTTTCCAATTAAATTTAATCACGGAACCTTTTTATATGTCTTGCAACATAATGGAACTCCTTAAACATTTGTAGTGTAGAATGTAAAGAAAATGAACAAATATCTTGGTTTAAGGTTAAATATCTTTAAATTGAAAGTTACATTTATCTAGGGGAAGGCAACCACGTTTTGTCTTCTGTCATTACTCATTAATAAATGCAGCCACTCTGTATATAAATGCATGTCAGATAAAATAAATTATAACTTAAAGTATTAACCTACTCCGTGATTAAATGATAATCATGGTATCGGATTCTTTGCTATAATTAAAGTAGGCCTAAGTTACCTATAAAAATACAAAACATTTCAACATGTGCATTTTAATGAGAAGAGGGTATTATTTTCATTTTTGGAAAATTCTTTTTGTAACTGGTTTAATTGTTGACAATAATTGTATTTTCACATGTCTGAAGCTGCATTGTCGATTTCAATACTTTGTTTTGGTTCCAGAGTATAGCGAGAAACTAAAAAACAGTAATTTAAGCAATCTGAGCCAAAATATTGTCTCTTCCCCCAGATAATCATAACACATATTTTTAACTTCTTATATTACAGTCAACTAGTTTATTTTATGAATATTAATTGAGATTTTAATTCATTAGTGAATAGAATGGTAGCCAGGTTAGCAGATGGTGAGATTAAGCTAGGCTGGAAAGGAACCATAATAATGCATACATTTATAAGTTATACATTATTTAACCTTAAAATAAATATTATATTCTGAAAATTGAAAAATGACAATTTTCAGAATATGAAGTCTAGATGGAGTAATGCCAGGTCTCCACCGTGGTTCGGACTCCACGTTAAACTGTAGGCCCTTCATTTCATCTCACAATCACCCTACCATTACACATTAGCGTAAGTGTGTATAACCTGAACGGGTAGTAAGACGCGATGCTAATAATAATAATAGATGGAGTAATCCTCACTAAAAGTATAAAAATAGCTTCGGCTATTTGATTCTTAAAATAAATATTATATTATTTTAATATTTGACTTATGAAGGATAAATTTCGATGGGTGTTTCTCTTCTACTACATTTTCAGTTCTGTTCTAATTTATTCTTGTGTGAGTTTGCTGGAAATCCTTAGTGGATGTGCAAGAGTATTTTCATTTAAATAATAAAATATAATTTAGCTTAACAATTTTCAAGAATTTGTTTGTTGCAAAAGAGACAAAATCAGATTGCAGACAATTATGGCACATTAATCAGCTCTCTAACACAATACATAAAGCTGTGATTGTGAAATTCTACAAATTTTTCAATGATATCTGTTCCTAAATCACTTAGGTGGGTTTGGTTATGAATTTTTAATTGTAACAAAGATTTTTAATAATCTTGACTTTAGTATTATTTGATTTCCTACAATTCTGCAAGTGTAAGTCTGGTATAAATGTTGGGATTTTCAGGTTTTTACCAAAAAAAAGGCCTAAAAGTAAACTTACTGTTCTTAGATTTTGTCCCCATTCAAGGTGTATTATGTTAAAAACAGTGTATATAGGCCCCCTACTTAATTCAATCTTTTTAGTAAAACCAGAATGTAGCTATAATTTTTTTTAAATACAAATCATGATCCCATGTACCTAAGTCCCAAAATAAAACTCGGTAAACATCTTCATAACACTTGGAAGTATATTTTAAAGTGCTTTTGAAAAAACAAATTTTAAAACTTAAAAACTATACTTTGAGAAATATTGCCACATCAAATATCAAATTAAAGCTTACAAACAAAGCTTTAAATTTAACCTTATATTTTTACAAGATCTCTATAGAGTTCATACAATTCACTTTACAGCCGATCAAAAATGTTTAGATCAGTGAATTTGTTGATTTTTGTAAATTTTTGTTCAATTAGACTTATAGTTATAAAATTAATATTTTCTCACATCCAAGAGTGAACTTATACCAATTTCATTACAATTGAAGGTGGTCAATTTTGCAGAATTTTTTCCCCCAAGATCAATTGAAGTTTAGAAGTAACATTTCGTTTAAGTCTTTTCCCATATATCTTGCACACACAAGCTTCTAGTATAATCAGAATCTACTCCAGCAAAAACAAAATATAACATCTAATTCTAATAAATTGATTTTAGTTTCATTATGCTAAATTTAAATTTACATATTTTTCCCAAAGAACTGGTAGAAAATACCCTTATTTCACCCAACCAAGATTTTAAACTGAACTTCAACCTCCCAGATCAGTTTCAATAAAAATAGAAAAAATTTAACCTGTTCTAACTCTGCTCTTACTTTATATGTTCATTGTAAATTATTGATTTATATAAGGGTGGGTTGGTTTTATTATTTATTACCTCAATTTTGTTAGCTCTTCACTTAAAAGCCAATCATTTTATAGCAGATTAACCAGAAAATTAGATACAAGATTACTCATGAACTAGAAAATGTATTGAAATGTGTTTTCATGCATTTTTCATTTGACATTAGCAACATTAGATGGTTAGATATAATTTGCATGTTAATATAATTACTTTTCAAATTTTTGCATCTTTTAAAATCCAGTAAGTTAGGACAGTTTCACTGGTCCACGATGAAACGCCTGGTTTGAAGTGTACTACCTGCCTAAGCTAGACGTTATCTTTGGAATGAGATGGGCTCCTAAAAATTATTTCTTTACCTAGAAAGCTGGTTTAGTTGTTCTTAATTATATCAGTTTATAAAAAAACTTTATATACAAATAAATACACACAATAAAATGTACATTGTTGACGCATAAAAGTTCTATATATACAAATCTAAACACCTTTTATGTGTACTGGCCTACTGGATGACAAATTTAATAACAAACGAATATTATATAAAAGTAGAAGCAGTGAGGACCAGAATCTAAATGGCTTCAATATTGGTTTCTGTGATTAAGTAGTATATAAACCGAGAAGTGAAATAACAGTAATTGACTATAGCATACTTTTGGAAATCAATTCATCACTAGATTTATTTTAATAAGCTATGCTAATGGTTTGACATATACAAGCAAAAAGAATACAGCGAGTGTAATTTTAAGTTAAATGAATTAGCATTCACTAAGGGAGGTATGGAAAACAAGTTGTTTAGAAACAACACCCACAATAAACTCGGGCAGGAATCATACCTCAACCTCAAAGCTTCAAAGTTAATCATAGTAGTAAATGCTTATTGTAGAGTCACATGTTCACTGAAAAACAAGCACAGAACAGAAACGTGGTCACGTGATGAGCTCCAAGCCCATCACAAGATTTCTGCCTTATCGGCACGAGCTGTTACACTAAAGTTCAACTCATCTTTACTTTGTCTGTTCTGCCTGAGATGTTTGGCACACAAGAACCGATCAGATCTCAGATATAACCATCTCAAATCAATGCTCATGCACATTTGATAACACATGCGCAGTATAGCCAAAAACAAGCTTACAGCTTTGTTGGCCTTTGTGAAATAACCTCTTAATGTAAAGCATGTGTCTAGATGGATTGTATTGTCCCACAACACCTACAATTTGAAAACATCCAGCAAGAGAATAATTTAAAAGATATGTTTATTCATTAGAAAATAAAATATGTTGACAATCAGATGTTTTAAATTAGGTTTGCAATGTATCATGGGTCAAAATAAAGCATATGAATTGCTGCGCCACTGAGGCAGATTCTGCTTTCTATTTTCAGCGAACATGTGAATCAAACTTTAGTCTGTAGATTTAAAAAAATACTATTCTAATACAATTAAGCCTAAAGTGCCAGGCTATTCAACCTCAACATGGCATTGCTCTATCAAACTATTAAGTCTTTGTCAAGTGCTATCCATACTTCACTGTAGGGGAGACTATTGCACCAATCAAAACAAATAAGATAATAGTGGAAGACGTTGTTGCTCACCTAAAGCTGACACTAACTGGGTCACTTATCTTGTAAAGTTTTATTCGCTACATTAATTTAATCCTAACAGGAGTATATATTCAAGAACATGTTGAGCACTGTAGCAGCAATTCGTATCCCTCCAAGGACTTGTACATTTTGTTGATAACAGGTGGTCACCCATATCGGGGGTCTCATGTTAGATTGGATTATTGGTGACGGGGAGATTGAGGCTTGATTTTTAATCCCTGTCTTGTTTATCGAGAGTGGCTTATCCTAAATGGTTCCCACTCAAACTTCATGCAAATGATTGTACACTTCCTCTGAAATGGTACTTATCTGTTCCTATTTCAGTAACATAATTAATTTAAGCATATGATTCAAACAGGTACTTAGATGCAGTAAAAAAATTGATCGTCACCAGCAAGTTTTTCTTAGCAGCAGCTCTTTGGAGTCAATAATTATTTTATGACTTGCACGAGCAATTTGTGTAACAATTTGCGTCCTCTTAAATACAGCTTAGAAACAACGGATTTATTTTATTTTCACAGGAAGGATGTAGAATCGAGAGCTATTTATTATTGTTTTGTTTGTTTTTTATTTGAATGAAATATGAAAATATATTAAAATTGGCAAAGTCTGACACAACCTTAAAAATGTATTACATTGTTATGAAAGATGTTTAAACAGGCCCTCCCTTTTATAGTCTTCATTATAATAATATTCGGACAACCTGCACAGGTAATAAGGTGCAATGATAACCAAAATACAGGCCTATATATAAAACTGTCATGATTTTCTACCTACTTAGACACTGAAACATATCACCCCTTGTTATAAGTGCTATCTATGGACAAAATAGGGCAGAACAAAGAGCTGTTTCTAGACCACACCCATCTGTTACGACGCTACCACTGACACACGAACCATTTCTACACTATTCACCACTAAACAGAACATGATCAAATAAAAGTCTGTCTAATTTAATTTATGAATTTTATTCAAAAGGCCTTCAATTGAACCGATATTTATTGCATTTAAAACTCTTTTTCTTCTTCACTTCATGGGCTAAACTGTCCACCTGTTCCATCTTCAAAAAATGTCCAGCCATCTCATCCTGGGTATACCTACCTATTAGGAACTCTAGCGTTTGTTGCATATGGCTCATCCAATTATTTTTATATTCTCTCACTCTATCATTAATATTGTAGATATATTTATTTAGTTTCTTATATCTTCATTTCTGTTTCCATCCAACTTCATACAAACTTTTACTTGTCTCAAGAATCTCATCTCAGATTCTATTTGTCTGACTTTTATCTACCTTTGTCATTGTCCACGTTTCATATCCAGAGAGTAGTACAGGAGCTAATTTTACTTTGTAAAACTTTAGTTTTGTATCCTTCTTTGCTTTATCCTTAAGAGTCCTATAAAATAATATATTATATCTTAGTAGTAGCCTAAGAGTAAATAATAAATATCTTATTCACCAATTCTTGATGTTTTCAGGATCCTCGCCACCATTTGCTTGCATCATTTATGTATGCTTATCAGTTATGTAAGAAATGATTAAGGATCGAACTAGCATAACTTACTAATATTAAGCCTAGTACATCAAAGCAATGTTCATAATTTATTTTACTGAGAAATATTAAAAGTATAAATTCAATAAAGGTTTAATATGAATACAGTTTAAAAAGAAAAGTTTTTTTTTAATTTGTAGTTTATATTAAATATTTATTGACTTTATATTAGTACACAATACTTTATAAGGGTGATCATTCATATTGTGTAAGAAATAAAATTTTTGCGAAGCTTGTCCCAATATTTAAAATTGATTCAAACAAACCTTATTACATTTTGTATTCCACACACATACAACCTTTTTAAGTCCAAAGTCATTATCATTTGTGAGCATTTTTAGCCATATCATAAAAAAATATCTTAAGAATGAGGTTTCAGTATGTACCTTTGTATCTACACCTATTATATTTTTTTTTATCTAAATGGACATATTTAAAAAAACAATAGGGTACACAAATAGAACACACCAAAGACCTTTGGCTTGCTTGTATCTTATCTTCTTCCTATCCTGGAAGTATTTGAACATTTAAAAAATACAAATTTTGAGCATATTTGGTGCTGAAAATGTATTATCCTTCCAGGCTATACACATTTGATGTCAATAATGAGTAAAAAATGAAGGTAGAATTTAGAGGAAATGTACCCACATATATGTCAAGGGAATCATTTATGAAAAACCACCCTTGGTATACCCTGCCATGAGTCAAACTTATACCTACATGACGCAAGCAAACCAGACCGTAATTTGTTGCAAGTTGCACAGTTGCCAGATGATCTTCCGCTTGAGACAGAATGACATTTTTCATATTATAAAATTATCAAGCTATACAAAGTTTATATACTTTATGGAAATTCAATTGGAGTTGGGCTTGTGTCAGTAATTGTGTTTCTTCTTCTTCTTATCATCACAATCATCATCTTGACTAGGCATGTATTAAACCCGATTTAAATATATACTACACAAATCCCCTACAATGAGTATATTGGGATTTGGATACTGATATTTTGAACTAAAGAACTGTGGGTTTTCCCTTTCATATTAATGAATTAACGGTTGGGGGCTGGATGCTGTGTCTGTTCTAGATTTAAGTTAGTTTATAAGCCATGTGTTGATATAATCAGTTGGTTCAGAACGTGCATGTAAAATACCTCATCATCAACATCATTGTCTTTATTATCCGGTGCATATAACCCGAACGGGTAGTAAGACGCGGTGCTAATAATAATAATAATTTATTATCCGGTGTTTCCATCTCCGTAGGTCGTCTGGCACATCCTATTCCATTCTTGTCGTTTTTTCCAAACTTCTCCCTCAATCATGCATCTCCAGCCCGCTCTTTTATCTTCCATGTCCCTCTGCACTTGGTCCATCCATCTTGTCTGTGGTCTCCCACTAGGTTTTCTACCCTTCTCTTTGTTCTGTTAGGCTTTCTTAGGTATTCTGTCCTTCTCCATTCTAATCATATGACCTAACTACAGCAACATTTTCCTCTTCATTGTTTCTTCTAATGATATTACTTTTAAGCCATTCCTAATTATTTCTTTTCTTATCCTGTTTTTTCTTGTTACATTCTCAATGCCTTTAAGGAACCTCATATCTGCTGCCTGCAATAAACTTAAATCTCTCTTCGCCCATGTCCAAGTTTTCACCCATATGTCAATATTGGATGATAATATGCCTTGTATAACAAAGCTCTGGCCTATTTTCCTATATTCCATCGCCAGATTATATCCTTAACCACATGGTAGAATTGTCTACTCTTCCATATCCTTTGTTCTATTTCCTCCTGGATCTTACCGTTTGCAGTAATCTTACTTCTTAGATAGCGGAAATCTTCCACCTTCCATTAATTGTTACTTTCTTTGCTGGGTTTGTGTTTCTAGCCACCTTCATCATCTTGCTCTTTTCCACATTTGTGTCCAATCCATATCATTCCTCATACCTCAAATAAATAAAAATGAAATGAAACCAAATACCCTAGAGATCTCGGTCCACACATATTAAGTTTGTCAACAACTAAATGACTTTGCCATAAGATTTAAAGCCTGACACTAACACCATTGTTGAAAACGAAGACGTTCAAAGTTTTGGTAAAAAATTATAGGGCTAGTCTTGTTTTATATAGGGAGCCTACTCTTTTCATTTTGTAATAATAAGAAACTAATTTGGAATTATTTTTATTTAACATAAAATAATATATTTTTTAATGGAGCCCCCTCATTATTTATAACTTTCAATGTGGCCCTTGTGATCAAATGATTTCAACCCACCTGGTCTAACACATCACTGTTTTGTTAGACTGGATTGGCGATGGCAGGGAAATTGTGCTTTAAACCTGGTTAGGTGTACTAAAGGTGTTTTTTCCTAAATGGTTTACCACTTTCGCGCCACATAAATGTGAAATATGGGTACATTTTCTATAGAATTACTTAGCCCATTTATACTGCATGAGCGTATTTTAATGTAATAACATGAACGAGTACTAAAACATTTTAAAAAAAGTTCTTTTTAGAGACAATGGGACACCTTTGGCCTGAATTAGATATGGCACAGGATCTAACCTGTCATATAATATTATTGATGATGCTATCCAAGTCTAAAGGATGTTTATAGCAAGATTTGTTTTTTAGAGTAAGAAGAAACCGTTTTTAGTTTAAAATTTCTAAATTGGAACCCTATTTTAAACCTGGTTAATTTTGCCTGTAGAAACAAATTCTTAACAAATAATAATGCCTTAAGAAACACACACAATTTTTTCTTTTCCAAATTAGGAATTTTTTGTCTGGCAAAAATTATCCCAACAAGTAAAACTAATAAAATTGGACAATATAAATTTATTTTTCAAAATTCTCGGCAAACACTGAACATTCTTTCATGATATGCTGAATATAAACATTGAAGTATGACTAAATGGTACATATTATAGTACTAGTTTCAAACACCCATCACATCGTTATTTTTGGGTTTATTTGGACACTCCTAGCTCTAAAACAATAGGGCAAAGTTAGATTAAAAAACAAATCCACATGTTTCCTTGTAGGTGGATCCATCATTTTGTTCAAAAGCTATTTATGAGAACACCCACAAAAATAATTAGAATATTGGTAAAAAAAAGTTATCAGAGCTTTCATGTGCATATTTAATTTGCACTATCAATACTTTACATTTTAACAACTTCATTTACACAAGTGCATGCACGCGCACGCGCGCGCGCACACACACACACACAGATGCTGAATGTATTTTAAAAATAACCAGTAGTTGTGTAGTTTTTATATTTGGTATGTGTCTAAATATTGACTAGCGTGCATGACCTCAAACTAGGGCATTAAATATGTACTACGTCACTAGAGCCTACATTGGATCTATTGATGGACGTCAGATGCTCGGTTGTTTGAACGACATAAAGAGTCCACTTATTTCTTTAATGTCCACATGCAAGGCTATTATTTTTCCTTGTTAGTGATTACTGGTTACATTTCCTTTTTTTATGTAACTTTTTTTTTAACCTTGGGAGACCTTCTAATAATAATAGCACCGTGTCTTACTACCTGTTCGGGTTAGACACTGAGACCTTCTATATTGTTTCGGACTAGTCATTTATGTGCCATTATGTAACCTTTTTTTCCCCAAAAATTTTGAAATTTTTCTAGATAGGCTCTTGAACTAAACTTTTGGGATGCCAGAGTTTGAATTCTGGCTGAATATACTGAGGGCAGTTTTTTTTTTTTTTAAGATTACCTACTCTCAATCAATTCAAATACAGGTGAATATATTCCAAATAATATCTTCCTCATCCTTATGCAATTAGTGTGATTAAATGTTTATACCATAGAAGGCTAGGAGTAATATGTGAAATTTATTTTTAAAATAAGGGTTATAAATGATTTACTAGAAGGCATAAGAATGTAAATTTATTTTGATAGGAAACTCACCATAATCTATTTGGTTAGCAAATGGTAAAAAAGTTCTTGGAAAAATCGCCCAGCAAAGGTTCTAGTTTGAGCCCACATTCAAACACACTTTTAATGCTATGCTAACTCATGCTCTTTACTTTCTCTCAACACATTAGAGAGAAAGTATTGTGATAATCAAAAATAATATTGAAATTTTGATAAATGTTGACATTTCAGGAGCCCCTGAAACCAAAAAAGTTGTTTTCACTGTGAAATTTGTTAAGAGAATTTTTTTTTTTTTTCAAAATTCTCTCTATTGCTTTTGACTAAATTTTATACCCATACACTGTTTATCTTTATAAACAAGATGGGAATTCTCATTTTCCAGTGAAAACTACTTTGATGGTACCTACTTTACATCAGAGAAATTTTCCAATTTTGATCATTTCTCTGCAACTATTTGAAATACAAAATAACTTCTCATTGGATAGTTGTAGTTATATAAAAAGATGATAATTCTCTTTTCTCAATTTTTCAATAACAGTGTTCATAGTTCCTAATGCCATATAGTAAGTAAGTAACAGTCTGTATTATTTAATTTAGGCCTTTAATCTTTGGTGTAGTTTTTTTACAACAATGTTCATTTCACAAATCATAGGAGTTTTTATTAATAAATGTCTATTTTAAGATAAAAGTGTAAGAAAGTATGTGCAGTGCATGCACCATTTATTTCTTTTGCATATCACATCAAAGAATATGATGGCCGGGTCATTTCATTTGTTGTGTATATTATGGATTTTGAGACAAATTTTAGTCAAACCTTTAACACCCACACAGTTACTCATTTAAAAAAAACTAGTTTATTTGATTTATTCTTATATCTTGAGTCACTTGACATAAAAAATAATTATATTCCTATTTATTAAAAATAATCAAAAGTACAACCAAAACTTAGGCTCTAATGACCATCAGAGAGAGGTGTGTAATTTCAGATTTATAAATATTCTCCCAATACCGTACATTTTTAATCCTGTGTTAAGAAATATTTTGTTATTTCAAATAAATTAATTGTCAAATAACCTACCCATTTCAATTATTATTATTATTATTATTATTATTATTATTAGCACCGCGTCTTACTACCCGTTCGGGTTATACGCACTTACGCTAATGTGTAATGGTAGGGTGATTGTGAGATGAAATGAAGGACCTACAGTTTAACGTGGAATCCGAACCACGGTGGAGGCCTGGCATTCCTCACATTCACAAGATGTCTTGTCAGAGGTGAAGGAAGGGTTTGGTAATCAGATAAATCTTTGCCGGGACTGAGGATTGAACCCCGGCCGCCAGCATAGAAGTCTGACACCTTACCCCTAGACCGCCAGGTCACCCCCCTATCAATCAAACTTCCACATTAAACATGGTACAATAACAATAAATAACATAAATAACATAAATATGTGTGGGATAAGATTTGAAGACGCTTGAAAATTAATGATTTAATGGTTTATAAGAGATGAGAACAATAATTGAAGAATATAGATGAAATTGGCAAGTATTAAAGGAAGATAGTTACTAGTAGCTTTTCTATACATGCTTCAATATGTAAATACCATCATCAGGTGCCTCAAATATTTTAGAATGTTTTCTAAAATGTTATATTTGTATGGCCCTATATTATTGATTCCCTGCCTTTTTTGTTTGGAGGAACCCTTGAAATATTTGGTAAAATCTTGGGGAGCCCCTACTTGGCTGACACTTAATAGGTTTGACGAAGGTAAATTACAAAATATACTTGTATACCAGTAGGATTAATAAATAATAATTAACTCATGCTTTTGAATAAAAATATTTTGAGAGTATTTAGTCCTTATTTCTATTTACTGTTCTTCAGTACTTGAACTTGGTTTAGAAATATTCCTACTAGCCTCACTTTTAACATTATTACTGGCACTCTTCTCTTCGGATACATGAGTTTTCTTAACATAGTTCCACATTGTCCAAAAATTATGGACAGACTAACAAAAATAAAGGGTTTTTTTTTCAAATTCTCACCGAACCTCGACCACAGGCTCGCCAAATTCTGGTTTTAAATCACTGTTTGAGATCAACATTTCCCAAACTTTTCTCGGCAGCGGACAATTTACATTTAAAACAAAATCATTAAATTTATTTTCGAAATAATTCTTATCTTCAAAAATCGCAGATCAGTAAACTGCTCTTAATTTAAGGGCTAGGGTTAAAAAAAATAATTAAAAATCCTGAGGTATAGAAATATAATATCTAAATATCAAGTTTGAACAAAATCCATCAACCATTTCAAATCTGTGGCCTGGGACAGGCGGCATTGTAAAATACACTTTTTTTGTGTTCAGGAGCACCTGAAACTTAAAGGACTCATTTTAACACGGACATGAGAATCGAAACCATGACCCTTGGCTCTGCACACCTATGATCCATCCTGGTTTGTCTTGTATTCAGGACCATCTTTCACTAGTTGTTGGTTAATTGAGTTTATATTATGTGGTGGCTGGCGAAAGATGGCCCTGGATACAAGACAAACCAGCATGGCACAGTGAGAGAGCATTGTTGCACGAAGACAAAGGTCTCGAGTTTGATTTCAGTGTCCAGGTTTTGATTTTTCACTTAATTGAATTTGATTCATCATTCAGTATTGATCCATCACATATAAGTTTGTGATACACGTGAATTATTAACCAAGATTCATGATAATCTTGAAGTCAAAACTTTTCAAAATTACAGTACTTTCTTTTTAGATGAATAAGTAAAAATGTAAATGTGTGTGCTATGTTTATAAGCAAAGTAAATGTATGTTTGTTTTCAGGTGTTCACAGACGGTATCACTAATAAGCTAGTGGGATGTTTTCACTCGGACTACCCTGATGATGTGGTGTTGGTCAGGGTGTATGGTCAGAAAACTGACATGCTCATTGATCGCACATCTGAGATAAGAAATATTCAAGTAATGCATTGTTTATGTTTAGCTCTTAAAACTGCCCAACTCAAGGGTTTTCACTCATTGTTAAAAAAAATCTGTATGTATCATTAAGGTTCCTCAGTCTTTCTTAGTATGGGCTGGAGATAATAATACTCATTCAATAATTATGGCCCACAAAAGTACTATATTTCCCTAAGTTTGGTTCCTATTGTTTAGTAGTATAATTTTTTAAATATTTTATTTTAATGTAATCCTTGTATTTATATTGGGGAGTTGAAGAAATTTTTTTAACGGTTCTGGTTCTTGTTTCCAGTTCTCAAAACTACATTTTAAAAGTTCAGGTTCTGGTTCTTAAAAATTATATTTACAATTTTTAGTACCATTAAAATATTTGTTAATAGAACATAATCTTAAAACATAATTTACAACAAAATACTAGTTATTTAGAGAATAAAACCAAGAATTCAGGAACTTGATAATTTCACTATTTTTTGTTAATTCGAAGTACCATTTGAAGATATCATTTTATTTATTTATTTTTGCCAGAACTTTAAAAAACAATTAAAAGACCACCTCTGTGGCTTAGTGGTTAAAGCTCCATACAGATGCTGAGGTCCTGGGTTTGATCCCTGGCGCTTCTAGATTTTCTTTTAAGCGGTGAGTTATATCTGGGTGCAGGGGGGGGGGGGGTTGGTGTGCTCCCCACAGGACACCCTCTATC
>CABFOV010003317.1:34953-46877 GCA_902141375.1 Timema poppense | reverse complement strand
GGGTTGTTGTGCTCACCACATGACACCCTCTATCCACAGAAGTTTGCACTATCTGTGCCAATAGACAAAAGGTTATCAATCGAAATGGCTTGATTGCCAGTTGATGCCATAGAGTTTTATTTTATAATAATCTCTCTCTTTTTTTTAAATTATACACAAAAAACTTTATTTTATGTGTATTTTAAATTGAAAAGTGGTAAATAAAACAAATTGGCTAATGTTGATTTGATGCAACCAAACCATCTACTTACTATGTAGTGAACAAAGGAAATATTATAGACCTAAACTATATGATCTTAGTTTATTTGTGCAAAAATATCAAATCTGCTATATAATGTGTCTATTATAGGTGGCTTTATTAACAAGCTATTAAAATAATGTCACAGCAAGATTCTTGATTTAAATTTTAACATTTTTACTCTAAAAAGTTACTTCTTTCTTGAAGTCTTTAATTTGTGCACACACCAAAATAAGAAACAAGTTTGCAGGGTTACAATATACAAACTCTGTGTAATTTACCTTAAGAACTTTCCTAAAAATATCCTTGATGAGTCACTCACTCACTCTCAATGTATGGTAATTTAAATAAACTATACGCTAGGTAATATTCATTTTGTCCCACATCACATAATTCAAATAAATCACTTGTAAATAAAACCATAACAACACTTCTGAAATGCACACAACAAACACAAACACTTTGGACTAAGTTGATATTTGAAGGCAGAGTGAAAAGCTTAACCTCATCTACCCCTACATGTAAAATGGCCGTCCAACAACAACTTAAATTGTTTAACATTAAGGATTAACACTATCAAATCGATTTCTTTAGATTTGGTTTGGATAGCTTGTGCGGCTGGGTAGATTCTAATTTCTCAGTACTCACTCTTCTTAGCCTACAGAGTAAAATGAGAAAATTCTAAACATTGTGAAAATATTCACTCCCCAAGAATTTGAACTCATTAGTGCTCATTGATACTTTTATAATCCCATTGTAAAATAAATATATCCTACCCTTACCAAAATTCCTGAGAAAAGATGAAATTTTTATCTTCAAGCTAAACTCATTGGTCTTGTGTTAAAGTGCTAGCCTCAGGACTTGATGCTCATGGGTTCAAACCCAGCCGGGGTCGACAAATTTTTCTTGTGCAGTAAAATTATGTAGCACAACTTCCTTTGGAGGGGAAGCAAAGCCGTCGATCCCAAGTCAACTGTGGCATGTAAAAGAACCTTGGACTCTACGTGAAAATACCTTTTCTGGCAAAATTGGTAGGCCTTTTCGCTCTTACTTATAGAAATTCTCTCAAGTGCTGATATAATCAGTCTGTTCAGAAGGTGCATGTTAAATAACTTAAAAAAAAAATGTTTTCTAAACAAAACTACATTTCAGGAAGGAGATAAAAAGAAATGATACATTATTTTTTTATTAAAAGTAAGAATCTTTAACAACCTAAAATATATATAGATTTTGGTTCTGGATCATAAGCAATTTACTGTTTGGGTTCCTATTGCAGTTCTGGCTCCTTAAAAATAATGTAATTTCAACTACCGGTGCTGGTTTCGGTTCGACTCAATGATTTATATATTCACACACATCTCTTATAGGTTTGAACATGCCTGTAAAAGCTTAGCTTTTTTTTCTTCTTCTTTTATCTGTTACCTTTTGAAACCCAAGCATATTATTCCACTCGTCTAAACTAATTTATATTTATTTACACTTGAAAAATTAGTGTATTACTTTCATTCCTTGTAATAGCTCTAACTTTTATAGGCTATAAGGTCAAACATCTCTTTGAGGTGCAGCTGTAAATACTAACTTAGTAGAAGCAATCCCTAATCAAAGAATCAATTTAGTTTTATGAGTATAGAGTGATTTTGCTATTGATATCATCACCATAAATCGATTTTTACCATTCATTGTACTAGAAACAGTATTAATTCATCTCCATTTTGTCAATTAAACTGGATAGTTTTCTTGGCATTTAAAAATATTGATCAAACTCGCTACACCCTGCCCCCCCTACTACCCCTCCCACCCTCTATACTTCACATTTATAGATATTGATTATTAATCCTAATAATATCCTAAGCCAGGTCACAAACGCAAGAATGAAATAATATATTAGTTTTCTAAGAAAGTACTACTATGTAAATCAAGTTTATTTGTAATAAAATTCAATCATTATGTATCTTTATGACATTTTTTTTTTTTCAAACCTTGGACACTCCTTCCTTGTATTCAACACCTTTTATAACCTATAGGTGACCTGCCGGTCTAGGGGTAAGGTTTCAGACTTCTGTGCTGGCGGCCGGAGTTCAATCCTCGGTCGCGGCAAAGATTTATCTGATTACCAAACCCTTCCTTCACCTCTGACAAGACATCTTGTGAATGTGGGGAATGCCAGGCCTCAACCGTGGTTCGGATTCCACGTTAAACTGTAGGTCCTTCATTTCATCTCACAATCACCCTACCATTAAACATTAGCGTAAGTGCGTATAACCCGAACGGGTAGTAAGACGCGGTGCTAATAATAATAATAATAATAATAATAATAATAATAATATAACCTACAGTTTTTAAGTTTGCTACCTCAAATAATGAATGGTATGCTGGTCTGGATTTACTTTTTTGGTGCCAAAATGCCTGAAATGTTTATTTTACTTTAGACTTCCCTTTCTATAAAAAAAACCTGTGCAGAAGATATATTAAAAATATGAACCAGATGTATCCTGTAGCGTGTCTATCCTGTGTTCCTATTTTGGTTGAGATTTGTTGATTATTTCACATATGAAAGGTGTTGCCATATTATACCTTTTTTTCTTCCATGTAGTTTATTAAAAGTGGAAATTTACAAAGTAGTACTACTTTCTTGTTACATTTCTTACAAATAATATACAGTTTTATGTCTAAGACTTATTCATATTACTTAGCTTTAAGGGAGTCATAGTACATGTCATGTATAAAGTAGCTCATATTGATAAGTATCTAACTTTAACGATTTGCTTAACGTAAAATTGTTTTTCAGATCAATACAATCAAAAACAGTGTTAAGTTATCTCTCAAGCCATATGTGGCCCAGTACCTCTTAAGTATATGTTGTAATGCTTTAACTTGTTTATGGACTTAACCAGCATCATGATTTATGCTTTGTAACTACTAGGTTGTATTTTATTCCTACACAGCTGATAAAAAGGCTTTATCTTCAAAGTTATTACTCAATCCTTGTGCTTGAAGTAATGAATTTATAACCTTAGAAATGTGTCATAAAGATTGTTATGAGCCTTTTCGGTGGCTGTGTGGTCTAAGGTGCTACACTCACAATAGACCATACTAGAGTGCTGATGACGGGGAGAATGTGGTTCTATCCCAGTTGGGTGTACTGAAGGTGGTTTTTCCTAAATGGTTTCCCATTCTCTATCTATCTATCTATCTCTCTTCCTCCCCCACACACAAATCTGGATACTTCTCCTCTAAACACAACCTTCCTCATCTCTAACCCATTAGCATAGTTAGTACATAAGTGTACAACCTAAATGGATAGTCAGAAGCGGTGATAAAACAATTTTCTATGATTAGTGTCTAAGCCTACAACATGGAAAACATTACAAAGCTAACAGATTTTTTTAAAGTAAAATATTATCTTCGTTTTCCATGAAAGGTAGCAAGCTTACCTTACATAGCTCTACTATGACATAACTTATAAGATACGACCATAGTATAGTCTTTCAAGGTAAGACTGCTACCTGGTAGGGTAAACAGAGTGTAGATGTTTAGGTTATATTGTGGTGTGAGCTTGAATAGGGAGTAAAAGCCTTTTAAAAATAAATATTGATTTTTTCAAAATGTTGTAAATCAAAATTTGGTCATGATTCTTCATTCATGTTGACAAGTGTTTAGGAGTAACTTTTGGCAACTTGAATTACATAAAAATAAAAAAAGTTTGCTTGTAAGCATACAATATTTAATATAGGTTTGATTAATGTTTTTGTCATATTAGAGAGCACCACTTAAACCAAGCTCTAGTTCAAATACCAGATAGAAATGACAAGTTTGTTCAGAGTCCACTATTATCAGAAGTTTCCATAACTTAAGCTCATTATATTTATTAACCAGGCCTGTGTAATAGTGGTCATTGCACTTGGCTATGAACCTACTGGTCCCAGGTTCGATTTCTGGTTGATACTTTGGGTATTTTTCTTTCAAGAGGAATTATCTCAACGGTCACCAGGTTTTGGTTAGTTAGTCTTAAGTTAGGTTTAAGATCACTACACGCTCCACACCTCCATACTCACTTTCATTACATCATCTCACTGCGGGTCTGTGTAGACACCCTCTATAGGTGTACCATGGTCAACTTCCTATGCCACCAGAGCGGCTAAAAGTCTACACACACAGGTGACTGAACTATATATCTCCCGGTCAAGGGTGCTATACGCTTATAAATACGTCATTAGATTTATTAGATAAATATTATTAATATTTGTTAATGTTAATAGCCATCAGTATACACTTCAAATAAATGTCTTGTTATACTAAATTTGAGCCTCATACATTAATTTACCTTAACATTGGTACAGGAAAAGCATGAAATAGTAACCCCTTATAGCTCATGAACTGTAATGATTTGAAATCATTGAAGCACTATTTATAGCTTATAATTATACACTTGTTAAAATTGTACAATACCATTTTTGTTGAATGTTCTTGAGTTTGACTGCTACAATTTAAAAACAAGAAACCTTCACAGTAAAGCTAACAGGACAAAAAACCGACTTGACACTGTTGACCACTTCCACTTCTCGAGTAGTTTACATAGCTCACCATTCTGTGTTTAACACAGTCCAAAATTATTATTATTGTTATTAGCACCGCGTCTTACTACCCGTTCGGGTTATACGCACTTACGCTAATGTGTAATGTTAGGGTGATTGTGAGATGAAATTGAGGACCTACAGTTTAACGTGGAATCCGAACCACGATGGAGATCTGGCATTCCTCATATTCACAAGATGTCTTGTCAGAGGTGAAGGAAGGGTTTGGTAATCAGATAAATCTATACCGAGACCTGGGATTGAACCCCGGCCGCCAGCACCGAAGTCCGACACCTTATCCCTAGACCACCAGGTCACCTACCACAGTCCAAAAGAACTTTTTCAGACTACATTTTGGGATATTATATGTTTTCTCGTGCTAACAGTCATGTTCTTGTTACCATATATTTGATTGGAAAGAACTCATAACCTAACCACATGATTTATAAACATGTGGGTGATAATTTTGGGCTTGTAATGCAATTAACTTTGATACATCTGACTAGGAATTCAAATAATATTGCTCTGCTTGTAAAATAACACCAAATAATAACTAAAATATGTACCTGATTGTTCATTTACTATGAAGTCTTCTAATTTTAAAGTTCTCTCAGTTATGAAGTTGTATAGACAAGAAGCATAGGGAATGGAAGATAACAAGCTTCCCTGGTCAAATAGTTTAATCTATTGCATTACTCTTGCAATAGACTAGACTGCTGATGACAGGGGAGCTCAAGGTTTAATCCTTGTGTTTTTTCCCCCCTAAATGGTTTTCCACTCTCCCTTAGTGAAAATGTAGCTATACCTCCTCTAAATTCATTCTTCATCCCTTACATCATCATTATCATAATCATCATCATCATTTCCAACCTGTGGCTAGGTCTATTAAGTAAAAATACTCCCTTCTCCCTCCATCCTGTCACCATTCTTCTTCCTTTAATCCCTTCTATTTTTCTCCTCACACCTTTACACTTTTATGTTATCTGCTTCTCTCATATCTTTCTTAGTCTCCCTTGTGGTCGCTTTCCTACATAATTCATCTCCATTTTCTTTGGTATTATCTCATTTTTCATCCTCAATACATGCCCATACCATCTTATTCTTGCTTCTTTTACTATCTCATGTACCCCCTGTATCCCACCTCTTTTCCAGATAGCTTCATTCCTAATGTTGTTTTTCCCCGTGACAGCTAACATGCTCCTCACAAACTTCATCCCCATGGCCTCCACTTTCCTTGTCTCTCTTATATTCACTGTCCATGTTTCTGCTGCATATGTGACTATGGGTAAAAAATGTACACGCTCTTACATTTCAAGGCACTTATCATCTCCATAGCAGGTCTCTTACACACCTACAACTACTCCTGATATCCTCATCTTTTTAGATCCTCTCTACTCCCACATTTTGCCTCAATCACGCTTCTGATATATTTTATACTCTTTAACTTTCTCAGCTTTTCTCCATCCAACTTTATATTTTTACTAGACCTAATCCTCTTGTTAATACCATTACTTCACACTTCATTGTGCGGAATTTCAGTTCACAATCTTTCACTTCCTCATTCTATCCATGTAGTTGTTCCTGTACTTCCTCTTCAATATATCCCATAGCATCAAGTCATCAGCAAACAAGATGGCTTTCATTATTCTCTCCTCGGGTGTACTTGTCACTTTATTCATGATCATTTCCATTGCCATTACAAATAGTAGTGGTGAGACATCTCTCCTCTGCTTCATCTAATTAAAAAAAAAATTGGATCCACTTTGTCCATCCCTTTTAAGTCTTAAATCAACTCATACTATCCTCATACATACACTTTACTCTCAATACTACTACTCCTCTAACTCTAGCCGTCTTCTGCGATTTCCAGACCTCGTTTCTATCCAAACTATCATATGCCTTCTCCAGATCCATAAATACCATTACAAAGTCCTTCCCAAATTCATAACTTCTTTCCATCAACTGCCATATAGCAAAGATCAAGTCTTTAGTAGACCTTTGTTTCCATTATCTTCTCATCTATTTTTGTACAGTGGCACATCAGCGTTATTCCCCTATAAATCGTCCACCTTCTCATGTCTTCTTTAAAAAAAATCAATACTATAACTCCCTTACACTTTAGCTTAGTTATATAATGTGTTTGAAACCCCATTGGGTAGTGGACACAGTGAAACAGAATGGAAAATTGATTATTCCCTAGCATAAATAATTTATTTGCTCAAGTGCACAAATACAATTCATTTAGACACTTATTTTATGTATGCTAACCAGAATGTCTATATTTTTTTAGATATATTTGACCTGTGTTTTGGTAGTGAAAGGAGACTCAGAGAAAACATCAAACCAGTCTTTATGTTGTTGACTCAAGAAGATGAATTTGTGTAGAGTCTTAGATTTGGATTCTGTATTTGTAGTTCCTGCACAAGGCTGGCCTTGCACCACGACTTTGGGCAACATTCCGCAATGGCCTGGCTTACGAATATGTTCCCGGAGACATCCTTTCAGTAGATATGTGTAAGGATCCTGCCATATTTCCTTTGATCGCTACCATGATGGCCAGAATACATAGGCTTGACTGTGGACCTGATGTCCCACGGGTACCATCTTTGTGGAAGAAGGCCAAACAGTTCATGGCCATCATGCCAATACATTTTGATAACCCTGAGAAGCAAGCCAGGTACCGATACCAGTACTTATAATACAATATGTAAAAATATATTTTATGTGTTTGATATACTAATAATTGCTTTATAACAACTTTAAATTCATTTCAAAATAAAATGTCTTGTATTAAAATTATATTTTGTTGTTTTAGTCACTCCAAATGAACATACAAATAGTAATATAAACAATAACATATTTATCCAATTATTATTGTAATTTAAGCTTGTATAATATTTGGTAAAGTATTTTATGGTACATAACCAAATTTGTTATGCCCAGTCATATGCAACTATTTTTTTTAACAAACCCATACTGGGGGAACTTTTAAAAATTCTACAAAATGTAACAATAAGAACCTGCATTATGATTAAATTTACATTCTAAATAATTATTTTTTGTTTGTTTGAAAATCTTAGTTAAATTGGTACAGATTTAAAAGTACCATATAAATGTATGTGGTCAATAAAAAAAATAACATCTGTTTTGGTGGCTACATGGTCTAAGGTGTCATTCTTGTTAGACTAGACTGCTGATGACAGGTAGATTGTGGTTCGAATCTTGGTCAGGTGTACTGAGGTTGGTTTTTCCAAAATTGTTCTCCACTCTTCCTCCATGCAAATGTGGGCATACTTCCGCTGAATTCAACCTTTATCATCCCTAACTTATTACCGTTATTAGTACATATGCGCATAATCCGACTCGGTGCTAAAAACCCAGTAATTTACCAATTTTGTGTCTTGTGTTGCCATTGTAATTTTGTGAAATCAAATCAATTTCATCCCGTGCTAGGTCAAAGAGTATATTAACATGACATTGACATAGTTTGTCACTCATGAGCAAGCTTCATATTTAAGTAATACTTTCCCAAAAATGGTAATAACATTTCTCATTATTTTCTGGATTTGAGTATTTCTTGTGATATGATACATCCCAACTCAAAATCATCAGCAAAAAGGTCAGTAACTCAAATTCCAAACATATTACAATTTTTCAATATTTCAGCTTATTCAATCTTACATACTCAGTTTTTGGGGTAGAAATATAATTTTTACAGTTTGCATTACCAATGCCACTCTAACATATAATAAAAAGGTTGAAAACAACAATTTTAATGCTTTTACTAACTGTGTAGCATCTATGTAGAAATGCCCCCTTTCAGTGCCTAAGACATTCTCAACTTTCACATATAAAATGTAATTTTTTTTTCATTATTGTAATTTAGAGTAGACACATTTTTAAATTTTAACATTTTTCTAACTTTTACAGGATCCCTGGAACCAAACACATGAATTTTATTGTTTATATATGCATAGCTGTAATTTAAAAACTCATAATTTTTGTAATTTTCTACTATATTCTTTTCTCTAGAATCATTAAGAGCCAAATGGGTCAGTACATTTCACCAATAGCCTCAATTGGAGATAAAATTATTAGTTTGCAATGGAATATGTTCATATTCTTTGCACTTTTGAAAATTATTGCAAACACATCAGAAAATTCCAGTGACTATATAATTTTCTTGATTTATCCTCTTGTCACACTAAATTCCCATACTTTTCCGAGCTTTTTTTGTTTTTCACCCTTGGATTTTCTTTAACTAACACATGTTATGGCAGCACTATATAAGTATTTGTCATCTACTTACGACTGATGCCAGAATTGATGCTTTTACTTTGGAAACTCAAAAATAATAAGGAAAATGATTGCCATTTGTAGTGTAAGTTGGCAGCAGTATTGAATTATTGTAAAAATGTAAACCTATTTTTTTTTACACCCAGGACTCCATAAAATAAAATTAAGTGGGTGAAAATTTGCTTTTAGCAACTACTTTGCATGAATGATATTTTATCAACACATCAGGCCATATATTAAGTAGCTTTATTCTAATCTTTGATCTAAACCACAAGATGTAAACTGGTGGACTGTGGACATGTTTTGTTTACTCTGCACAGTGGTTTAAGCCAACTTATGGGAGAGATTTCACATACAAATTTGAATCTCCGGCTTCTCTTAAAATATCAGAAGATCCACCCACATAAAAAAAGGTGTCATATGTTCAGTTCCACTTAAAAGTACTAAGGAATCAAGTTGTGTTTTTACCATTTATATTTTAAAATACAATCTCCAAGATCATTCAGGTTGATTTTATCTTATGACTTGCACCATATTTGAGTAAAAATAAAGCTTGACTAAATTTTGCCAATTGAAGTTTTTTAAGCCTGACTCTCTTTATTCCTTTGTGTTACCTGCCTAGCGCCTGTAAGCTTTAGTTAGCGTCTGCAACCCCTGTTCTAAACGCTTTAATCTTCGGGTCTCCTCAAGCTGGTACCTTAATCACTTATAACCTATTACTAAATTTAAAGAGCAAGGATTGGTTGTACAGTGTTAGGTTTGTTGAAAGCCATATTCTGGTCCATTCTTTTTCAAAAAGTGCACATTAAATGTCACTGATTATTAAATTAGTAGATAATTGGTGTTGATCGTCATAACTCGCTTGATCACAGCATTACTTCTAACAACAAAGCCGAGCACTTGTTCCCACGCAGGTTGGAGAATCTTGTTCCATGCAGGGATCGCCTGGACCAGGAATACTTGTTGTTGCAGTCACATCTAAGTGCTGAGGGAAGTCCTGTCGTGTTCAGCCACAATGATCTTCTCCTTGCCAACGTCATTTACAATGCTGACAGGAACACAGTCACCTTCATTGACTACGAGTATGCTAACTACAACTACCAGGCATTTGACATCGGCAACCATTTCGCTGAATTTGCAGGTTGGTATGTTTTAGTTTGGATATCAATTCAAGAAATGAATTTCTTACTAACCATTGGACAATTAGCTTGCTTTCATAAATTGCTAGATATTTATTTAATTCAAGGGGATTGCTGTGAAATTTCAGGAAAATTATAATTTGCGCCACTTTTTTCTAATATTATTTATTATAATAATAATAATAATAATATTTAGCACCGCGCCTTACTACCCGTTCGGGTTATACGCTTTAAGTACTAATTACTTTAATGGATTGAGAATTGGGAAGGATGAATTAGAGGAAGTGAACCCGCATTTGCATGGAGGGAGAGTGGAGAACCATTTAGGAAAAACCACCACCACCCCCAGTTCACCCGACCGAGATTCGAACCTCGATCTCCCTGTCCTCAGCAGTTGAGCTCAACACGACAAGCGCATTAGCCAACTACGCCACCGAGGCGGGTAATATTATTTATAGAAGTGTGTGAAGCTCACTTTTGAAGCCAAAGTCATAGACAAGGTTTTTATTGTTTTCACATAACACTACTTTTAATTTTAAAATTATCCGTTAAGTTTATCTAGGTAAAATGAAAGTTTTGGAGGAATAAAGCAATGTACCCTTTTTAATCTTTAATGCTTACATATCTAAATGTATTTATGCTCACCTTGTAAATGGCAGGTAATCACTAGTCAGTATACTGTTTAATAGCTGTTGTTGAAATATGTCATGTTGAGTAAAATATTTCAAATATGTTCATAACTGTATAAGTTTTCTTATTCCTTCGAAATGTTTAGAAGATGTAAAGGTTATGGTTAGGTTTAGATATTGAAACAAAGGAGTTTTTATCTTCGACTTTGACATTTCAAAAATTCACACATCCCTTTAATTATTTCAAAGCCTAACACGCATGTCAAACATGACCATTTTTAAACAAAGTAAGAATGGGGCCAAACCAAGGCTCTAGTTGTGAGGTGTGGGGGGCGGTTTTGAGGGTTCAAGCCCCCCATAAATTTAATCAACAAAATATATATGGCTTTATTTGTAGTTTGAACAATATCAAAATTAAGGCACAAGTACAAATTAGGGAACTGTGTTACCATAAAAAGCACTTCAGAGAGCTTTTGGAGGTGTTTAATATCTAGAATTTTTTCTAGCATTTGACACTTTTGGTGTTATGTTGTTATAAAATACACTTCAGATAGCTTCGAGAGGAGTTTAAAATTTGAAATTCTTTTAGCCTTCAGCAGTTTTGGTGTTATGTTACTATAAAATACACTTCAGATTACTTATATAGGTGTTTAATATTCAGATTTTTTTTAGCCTTCGTCAGTAATGTTATGTTCGATGCTATGTTGCTATAAAAACACTTCATATAGATTCGAGAGGGGTTTAACATTTGGAATTCTTTTAGCCTTCGGCAGTTATGATGTTATGTTATAAAAACACTTTAAAGAACTTCTATAGGTGTTTAAATATACAAATTTTTCTTGGCCTCCGGCAGTTAGGGAGCTATGTTACCATAAAAAACACTTTAAAGAGTTTCTAGAAGTGTTTATATGGATCTTTCCTAGCCTCCGGCATTTAGAGGGATGTTGCCATAAAACACTTTAGAGAGCTTTTATAACCGTTTATCATTTAGAATTTTTTCTAACCCTCGGCAATTGGGGAATGTGTCCACCAATCAAACCCCCCCCCC
>CABFOV010003317.1:24761-34788 GCA_902141375.1 Timema poppense | reverse complement strand
CTACAGCCTTATGCCAAACGGCTGTATTAAAGATAGAAGGGCAAAGCCTACACGCTTACCAAAAAATTTATATAAGTGACCATAACCTACCTCTAGCCATGCTGCCTTAGTCCATTCTGTGTTTTACTCTCTTCTGCTGAAGAAGGGGACTGATGTACACCGAAAAATATAATTATGTGTTTTGTTGTGTTTTAATTATGAGCTCTGAGGTCTACAATTTTCTGGTAAGACTGTAGGTCCTGCCCTTCTATCCATCTTTCAATGTTTAGTTTAACACCAATTTTTAGGTAAGTGTTAATTACCTTAATTTTTTCTATAAGGTGTGACAGAAGTGGATTACTCTCGCTACCCTAACCCTGAGTTCCAACGCGACTGGTTGCGGGTGTACCTCGAGACCTTTAATGAACCTACAGTATCAAATGGGCCAGGGTACTCGAGCAAAGTAACTAACGATGACATTGATCGTCTTTATGTGCAAGTCAACAAATTTTCACTGGCTTCACACTTCTTTTGGGGAATTTGGGGACTCATTCAAGCGGAACACTCAGCCATTGACTTTGATTTTCTCGGGTAAGTTAAAACTTTAACTACATCAGTCAAGTTCACTTTGTGAAGTGTAATTTGTCAATTTTAAAGTAATTTATGTTAACGTACCAATCTCACATATTAAATTAAAAATGTATTAACTTTAATGCCAACTTATTTTATATAAACTTGAATATTTAAAGAAAAAACTCTTTAGTTTTTAAATTTTATTGGTTGTCTGATACATTTGTCATAATTCTTGTCCATTTTCTTCTTCTAGATACATATGTTGCATATTTCATACGCCTTGCTGGACAGTTTTGATAGAATGACTCCTTTGTCAATGAAGGTGCTAAAGGATAACTTTTTTCTACTTTTTGTCCAATTACAGGAATGTTAAGTGTTAAATATATTTCTCTTTTTATGTGAAATCCATATTTGGCTTAAATATTTTATTTCTTCACGTGTCTTCTATATACAATTTTGCTCAATATTATAATTTTGTTTCATCTTTATTAAGTTGATGACGATTTTCTGAAAGATGTGGACAGAAGTATAGTGTAGTATACTGATTGTTAAATGCAGGACTAATTATAAGTAGACCCAAAAATTATATTTACAGAATGGCAATATTACTAAATTATATTGATATTATGAATTTTAAGACCAAGACTAAGCGATCCGATATTTTAGGAAACTAAAGAATAAAAGGAATTTGAGCAATATTTTTGAAAATTTTAAACAAAAATTAGCACAAATATCAAGAATAATGTTTTAGTTATTAAATGTGTACAAAAATTAAACACACGATGCAGGCGTTTTCTTGGATTAAATTGATATTAGAAAGGTGACCTGGCGATCTAGGGATAAGGTGTCAGACTTTTGTTCTGAGGGTCCGTGGCTTAAACCTTGACTCCGGCACATATTTATCTGAATGCCAAAACCCTTCCTTCACTCCTGACAATATGTGTATTAATCACAACTTGTGAATGTGTGGAATGCCAGGCCTCCGCCGTGGTTCAGAGTCCACGTTAAACTGTAGGTCCTCCATTTATCTCACAATCACCCTAACATTACACATTAGCGTAAGTGTGTATAATCAGAACGGGTAAGAAGACGTGGTGCCAATAATAATAATAAAGCTAGGTACTTCTTTTTGGATATCTATTCTTCATTAATTTAGAGCATTAAACCGTAATGGGATAAAGGTTCGACCGTGGGGCCGGCGCAAATGTCATTTGTTTGCCCTCTTTATTTTCTCTCTCCATTCTTGTTTGGCAGATAGCTAGGCCAGTCTTACAGCCAAGAACTTTAGATGGAGGAGTTTATTTGAAAGGAAAGCGATGCATATAACAGTCGGGACGATCTTTTTTTTTTTTTCTTCTAAATAATAAGAACCTCAAATATTTCCTGTGCCCTCAATTGTTCATTTGCCTAGTAATATATCCCATTATCCCTAATAAAACTCGCGGTTCACACTGTTTAGTTTGGCAGCTCTTATCCAAACCTTTTCGGAACAAACTGTATCACTAAACAGCCATACAAATTGTATCATTGAAAAGCCAGATGGTGCAACAAATTGTATCATTGAACAGCCAGATGGTGCAACAAACTATTATTGAACAGCCAGATGATGCAACAAACTGAATAATTGAACAGCCAGATAGAGGAACAAACTATTATTGAACAACCAGATGGTGCAACAAACTGTATCATTGAACAGCCAGATGGTGCAACAAATTGTATCATTGAATAGCCAGACAGTGGAACAAACTATTATTGAACAGCCAGATGATGCAACAAACTGAATAATTGAACAGTCAGATAGTGGAACAAACTATTATTGAACAACCAGATGGTGCAACAAACTGTATCATTGAACAGCCAGATAGTGGAACAAACTATTATTGAACAGCCAGATAGTGGAACAAACTATTATTTAACAGCCAGATGGTGCAACAAACTGAATCATTGAACCAGATGGTGGAACAAACTGTATCATTGAATAGCCAGATGGGGCAACAAACTGTATCATTGAACAGCCAGATAGTGGAACAAACTATTATTGAATAGCCAGATGGTGCAACAAACTGCATCATCTAACAACAAGATGGTAGAGCAAACAACAGCCTTGAACACCATGAAAATAGAATTGAAACTAGCCATATCATCAATAGAGAGCAAATTTATATCTTCAAAAGATTAAGTGAACTCAAAGGAGGTCTGTGTTGAAACAGTGGAGGCACCATCACGGCCAACTATTGAAACAATGATTCTTTATGTGAAAGAGATGTAAATGCCTGAAAATAAACCTGTGACACAACATTTCATTTAGTTGGGAATTGATGCTTATGAGCAAGATCAGATACAGTTGCCTGACACGTTTAAGTCTTTGGTTCAAATTTTGTTGGAGTCTGTGTGAGTCTTCACTTGATGGTTTTGAGCAGTGTTTCTCAACCTTTTTCAGCTTAGGCCCCTCATTGGATGACCTGAAGAATCCCCCACTCCATCTCCATTTTAAAGGATCAAAATATGTGTAGCAAAGATAAACACTTGTTTATTGTTACAGAATAATAAATGTAATTTCAAATTTCTATTGTAATACAATGCTAAGTGATGAGAACAAAGTTTAAAAAAGTGAAAAACTGATGTTAAAAACATTATAAAAAATTTGCAATAAGAATCACATAAATAAGTTTAATTTTACCTAGTTCTAGTTCAGAAACACACAAAACCTGAATCCATTTAAAAATTAAAATTAATTAAATGGCTGGCATTGTTTTTCTTTCAAAAGTCCTTTAATGCTTAGTCACAGCTGAGATAATGCATGTTTAAGGTTATTCTCCACATTCAGACATACATGATTTTTTATCTTATATTATCAAGGTTAGAAAATCCAGATTTACTCAGATATGTTGAATAAAACTGAACCAGCACTATTAATGCTCTCCTAGAAACTTGTGGGTAGACATGAAAATATGTTATTCAAAACAGTTCAAGGTTCATTGCTTGCACTTGCTCTTTGCCAAATTCCACACTCATAACTGTGACCCCAATATATACTCGATTGGCGGTTGGCAGGACGTTCTTGGTTCTCAATGAGCTTGTCCAGGAGTTGTGGCATTGTTATTGACTAAAGATCATGAGAGACTGATATTTAAATGTTAATTATTTTGTATTTTTTACCAATTAGTTTATTTAATTTTTTTAAATTCCATTTTATAGTATTTATTTCCTTAATAATTTCAATCTTAATTATCACTTTTATTATTTAATTCACTGACTTGTTTGACAATAGTCAATTCAGTTTATCTTGGGTTTTAGAACCATGTCTTACCACCATTTTGGGGTATATGCTTATGTACTAATAACGTTAATGATTTTAGGGATTAGGAAGGTTATATTTACAGGAAATGTACCCGCATTTATGTGGTGGGAGAGTGGAAAACCACTTTGGAAAAACCACCCTCACAACACTCGGCTGAGATTTGAACCTTGATCTCCCAATCATCAGCAGTCTAGTCTACTTCAAGAGTAGCGCGTTAGACCATTTGTCCACCGAAGCAGGTATGTTTTTTTTTGTTCTAAGTAATAACTTTGAGTATTCCGTTTGCATCCTCAACATTTATTCGCCCAATACCGCTCCCTAATAACCTTAAAAGAAATCATGGTTCACACGGCTAGGTGTGAACGGCTCGTGACCCTCACGGTTTTGTTACAATACTGTATCATACATAATTTCTTTGTTTCTTTTACATATGCCAACAATCTTAGAACAATACAGAAGGCCTAAGATCACATCATTATCCACATTTAAGATACTACTTTTGCTGGTTATCATTCGGTCTAAATATCAAGCTCAATTAATTTGTTTTTTCAGTGACAGGAAGGTTGGCTTTCAAATCTCGACCAGATGCACTGAGTTTTTTTTTTATTGTTTTCCCACTCTCCCTTTATTGAAATATGGGTACATTTCCTCTAAATTCTATTTTTGCCATCCTTACCACAATAGGATAGTTTAATATATATATATAAATTAAATAGCACTAGTCCTTGTGCTTATATATAAAAAAAACTATGTTTTATCATTTTTAATTTACAATAAATTTAAATTAAATCCATTTTTGATATTTAAACTTAAGTAACTTGTATATCCTTATAGTCTTTAACATATTCAGCTAATTAATTTGAACAGATAAATTCACTTCATATTTAAAACTAATTTTACTATTTTCTATATTTTCAGGTATTCTGCTATTCGTTTCAAGGAATATTTTGATAAAAAAGACAGGTTTTTGTCTTTAGACATCACAAAATTATGATATATTATGCATATCATTCCTTAATGATATTTTCTTCTTAGAATTCCCTTTATGTGCCTGGTATACAATTAGTGGTAATAGCATATAGATAGTCCTATTAGCTAGTATCACATTATGTATGTAGGGGTTAACCTAATATCATAAGATAAATTGGCTTTTGAAACTGATGAGGATTGATAAGAAGTTGAAAATATATTTTAAAGAACTTTGGCAAGTGTACACATAAAAACAATTATGAATGATTATCTCTACATAATTTACATCTATAAGAATATGAATGTAAATGTAATGTAAATATGTGTGCGAAGATCACTTTTTAAAATGCGAACTGAAGCTTGTAACTAATTACATTTGGTGCTCCATTTTAGCTTTGTGCATTCGCCATTCCAGCCATTTTGAATAATAAAGCAGAGACTTAAGAAAACATGAAAAATTTTGGAATGAATAAATATAGTTTTAAATTTGCCATTGCAAGCAATAAAGACAGTACAACTGAAATGCTTTGTATAATATATTTTCTCTGCTTCATACCAATGATCGTCAGTTTATAGTGTTATATCTTGGCAGCTATTTTGTTGGTGATGTTAGATATTATATATTTTCTTCTATTTACTTACCTGCTTTATCTTTTCCTTTGTTATAGATGCTATTAAATCTTGAGTCAGGGTTAATATACTGTTTGCTATATGTTATAAAAACTGATTATATGTTGAAATCTGTCATATTTAGTGCAATATTTCAAATATGTTCACAATATATTATGTAAGATTGGTTCTTCCTTCAAATGGTTATTGTGAGTGTTCAAGTCAAGGCAAAGGAGATTTTACCTTCACCCCTATTAGTATATATTATCATATAAATTGTAAACTGATGGAATCTTTGTGTAAAATAACCAGATTATCTGATCAATAGAGGTCTGTAAGTTAATCCGAACCTGCGATAGTCTGGAATACGTAGTAACCCAAACCTTCCCTTGCTTTGTTTCATGCAATTCCCCTCAAAGTTACAGTGGGGTTTACTACTTATCTTATTGCAACAATCACTAGTTGATTTTTGCTCTTGTGAGTGTTGAACAAATTAAACCATAACACGTTACACCTAAAACAGAAATGTGTGATTTTAGACAGACTTGAAAAAGTCGAGACATTAATAAAACTAGTAACAGAGCATTCTTAGCAGTGGCAAAGTGTGATACATGTTTTTGGGTAAGATGATTCATGAACACTCATAAAGGGACTAATAATAATAATAATAACAATAATAACAATAACAATAATAACAACAACACCAACAATAACATTTATTTATTTTTTGCCATACCTTCTTCTTCTGTGAAATATCTAATATTGGTCTTGCTATTTTCCCTTTTAAATGCATTTTTCGTTCAATAGACAAAGACTCATTATAATTATTTGACAAAGACTCAGTATAATTATTTAACAAAAAGTAATATAAATCGAAAGAGTCATTGTTGATGTCTACAGCATCTCCAAATTTTTTCTACTGAACATACACTAAATCCTACAACATTACTGGTATACATTAAAATACAAAATTTAAAACAACTCAATAAAATAAAAAATTCAAATCACAAAACAAAACTGAAATGAAAATTTGAAAAACACTATATGCTCAGGATGTAAAACTCATTAGTAGGTGATAGCTGGATTACGGGTCGCCTTCATTAGCCAAGATGAACAGTTGTGCTTGCATTACCCTCCCAGTTCCCCGCAGACCTGATTCTCCGGTTGCATCAGTCAGAAAGTCATCAGCTTAACTTTCCAAAAGGAACCGATACATTTGCTTCATGTGCTTACAAAAATGTCACTATGCTTTAAAAAAAATTACCATTAAAATTTCAAATTTATGTCTGTTTTATGTAAAGGGATATTTTCTCTCCTTTTTCAAAACCTTTTGGGATAGCTGAGCTTATCCTGCCTACCCTGACACCTCGTTACTGATTCTTAGATAATGTTGATGTGCATTGTATTTACTTTATCATCTCTTGATAAGCCAAACATCCTTGACAATTTCATGTTTGGATTAGTCAGACTGTGCTTTGCTTTAATTTTGAGCTTGAACTCACATCCAATCTTAAAAATTGCTATTGTTTTGGCTTGACAAATGTGACAAATAGATAATTTACTAAATGTTTAATCTCACAAAACATTCAATGTTCAAAGGGAATGTATTTTAAAACCACATTGCTATCAATTGAAATTTATAAAATCACCACCTTAATCATACTTGTCAAAACAATGTCTGCACTGAGAAGCATTCAAGATGTTTAGAAATCACAGATTATTTAAGTAGTAGTTTGTTATTTTGAAATAGGGTTTTCAGCAAAATGTAGGCGAAAGGCATGACCAGTCAAAAAGTTTAAATTTTAAGTTTAATGTATGTAAAAAAAATTGTGATAACTTACAAAAAAACCTATAAAACATCCCACATTATCTTAACATTTTCTGTTGTGACCCTATCAAAATATGACTTTATTTGATAGAGAAATGCTAGGTCTAGGAGGTTTTTCACATTTTGCTTTAATCTCAGAAGTACAAATTTTCACATAAAGTGTCATTGAAATTTAAAAAAATAACCTTAAACTAAAACTTTAAACTTTTTAACTGGTCAGAAACCTGCTGGATTTCTTAACGTCGGCAATGTTCTACTATGTAGCCTCCTTAACCCTTTGAGTGCCAAGAGTAATGGCATAAAATGTGCTTAAAGTGCCAAGCTATTTTGCTGAAAAATAAAGGATTTTATTTAATTTTTTTTTACACCGCGTCTTACTACCCGTTTGGGTTATACGCTTTTAAGTACTAATTACTCTAATGGATTAGGAATTGGGAAGGTTGAATTAGAGGAAGTGAACCCGCCTTTGCGTGGAGGGAGAGTGAAAAACCATTTAGAAAAAACCACCCCCAGTTCACCCGACCGAGATTCGAACCTCTATCTCCTCGTCCTCAGCAGTCAAGCTCAACACGACAAGCGCGTTAGCCAACTACGCCACTGAGGCGGGTATTTAAATTTCAATAACTTATTAGATTTTGAACTTCTTGCACTCATATTTTTACATAAACTTGCTAACATGCTTGCCAATATGATTATATAATTGTACATATGCTTTTTTAATTTTTAAATATGATAAAAAATAACTAACCAAAATGTTAAAAAAGAGGTTTTATTTAACATTAATTTTTAAGCTTTTAAAATTTAGATAGTTGAAATAGAATAAATCTCTGAAAAAATCATAAAAAACTGAGTAAATAACAAAGTTTACCAAAAAAACTAATTTTAGATGTTATGCTAAAATTGGGTTATGCATAGCAGCTGTTTCAGTGACCATCAATTTTAGCAGGGTCATAGTAAAATAAAGTCTAAAATAAATAATTGTCTTGGAATCAGAAGAGGAGTGGGTGGATTAAAATCTGATACTTCTGTGTAAATATGAAGCGGTTGGGGTGGATTATCCTGATCTTCAAGATTTATTTCATTCCTATAAGACTCACTCATTATTCACATTCGCCTTATCAATGTCAGCTGCCACTCCTACTTGTTGCGATCTTTCACTTTCACTAGAATATAATTCCTGTTCAGTTTTATTATTTACAAATTCAGAATCACCTCTTTCATAATCACTAACAAATTGATCACTCTCGCTTGAGCTATGAATAATTATTGCAAGTATTTCTGCGTCTAAAATCACATCTTTCCTCTTAATAGCCATGTTTACAAACAAGGCCAAAGATAAAACTCATAAAGCTAGAAAATAATTTTTATGTTCGATATATCAAAACTGTGCAAAGACAAATAAAAGCAGCTTGAACATATAAGAATTCAGTTTAAATAAAATCTACCCTCTCTGTGACTTAATACTGAACTAAGAGTTCGAAAACGTGAGATCGCTGTGAGAAACGCTGGCAATTTTAGCAAATATTTTGCGCATCGCTCAGAGTAATAATAGCTGCTTCTTGAAGGAAATTGATCACTATGCCCGACCTCTCAACATAGGTTTCATTCTATCAGAACTTATCAGTAGGGGGGGGGGGGATGTAAAACAAGCAACACAACTTCCTAATAGAGGAAACCAAAAAATACAACAGGGAGAGAAAAAATTGGTAAATAATGATAGGACAAATAAATAGAAAAAGAAACTAATAACTAGAGCCCGGATTTGTATACACAATCAAATAGTAAAATATGAATGTAAATATGCACAAAAAATGCGAACATATGCACCATAATATGCAAGAACAAATTAACAAAAATCAAATAAATTATTTGTTTTGTAGAAAATCTTACCTTACTTATGGTTGTTGCATTATATAGAGAAAGTCAGCCTGAGATTTTCTTCGGTGAATTCCTCTTGTATTTCACTTTTTTCATCAAACAACTTTTAACAAGACCCAGTATGAAAATGACGGAACACTTGATAACTCGAGTAACCGCCAACCATGTGATGTGTTCTGATTGGATTTGCTTAACTGCATGACAACTGCGCAATATTATATCATAACATGTACATAATTTCCCCTGTTATATGCATGCGTGCACACACAGACACACACACACACACACACACACAGCTATTAATTAATTACTAACCAAATTATGACAAAAAAGGAGATAATTAATAATATAATATAACAGATATGAGTAAAATATACATTTTAAATTTAAATACACGAGTAAAATATGCATTTTTACCCTCAAAATTTAAAATATGCATGCAAAATCATTTTTACCTGGAATATACATTTATATGCACTATCAAACACCGGCCAAATGGTCTATGAAGGTGTGACTTACAAAGTACATAGTTTCTGCAAACCTTTAGATATGTAAAAAAGATCATGCATTTTGCAAACAAATTCAGTCTCTACTGATAGCCTAAAATACAATAGGTATATTTTGAAGGTTTCATTGTCTCGTGCCATGTTCAAAGTATACATTTTCTCTAACCATTATTCTCATAAAATACAATAGGTATATTTTGAATGTTTCAATGTCACATGCCATGTTCAAAGTATATATTTTCTCTAACCATTATTCTTTATTCATTGCTTTTATTGGATTCCTATGAAGATGGATTGAATCCACTACTATATGAATTTGAATCTTCAATTTGCCTTCAAATCCTGAATTTGTATCTTGAAAAAAAAAAAAAAAAATAAGCCAAA
>CABFOV010003317.1:0-16004 GCA_902141375.1 Timema poppense | reverse complement strand
TTTTTTTTTTTTTTTTACTTAATTATTCTTATATTTACTTCCTCTAATTTCCTCTATTTAAAAAAATATTTTGGATCTTTTAAGATACTATTTGCATCTGATAATTAAGTTTAATCATAATAGGTTTGTTGCAGGGCGACTGAAAGGGTATCAAGCCAAACTTCTTATTTTAATATTTAAAGGCTTAATTGAATGTATAACATAACTCTAAATGTATGCTGTCGTTATTTTAAACGTAATGCAACAGGGGCCAACTGGATATTGACTTTCTAAGGAATTAAACTAGACATGTCTTGTAAAACATGATTGTAGTTTGATTTTAACTACTTGTTTCCTAAGGCTCGGACACACCGGCGAGCAGAATGGCAAACCTGCAACAAAGCCGCATACATTTCTCCAATCAACCCAATGTTAGTATTTCGACAAACTGTCAAAGTGAGACGCACGAATGAACATTTCGACCAACATAGTTTTTACTTCAACCTAGAGATAAGAATAAAACGTTCTCTTTGATTTACGGTTCATTGAGTATTGTTTCTAGGATTTAAAAAGGTAAATTTGAAACATAAATATCTTCAGGCAGGGGTGGTGGAACTGTAGGGTGGGTGAGTGGGGGAGACGTCCATTATTCTAAAAATGTGATTACTTATTTTATAAAATCTAATAAAAATTTTAAAATATTTATTAAATCTAAGTCGTTGATAGACAATAATATTAATAAAAAAATAAATCTCTGCACGGATGTCTTTTTTTTTACTACGCTTCTTCAAGGTGAACTGGATTCAAATATATATGGCTGCCGATCCTGGTTGATATGTATTATCCTCCTTGGGTTTGGACGATACTAATGGAAAAACAGCGAATCGAACACCACCACCACCTGTCTGTGTTCACCATGCAGTTCAGCGCATGGTTCGCTGTTAGGTTCACCATTCTGCTCGCTGGTGTGTACATGGCTCTATGTAACAAATCTTCCCTTGGAATCCTTCATATCACTTGTATCTGTATACTACCCTCCTGGAGACACTCGGAGGTGTTATTTCAAATAATAGCATTAGCACTTTAATAGATTAGTGTAAATTAATGAGAAAATGTTATCACTTGCGTCCAATAAAAAAAACACATATATAAGTGCTTAGTAAAAAAAAACAAAAAAACATTAATTAAACAATTAAGATAATTAGCTGATCAAACTATTTAAAGCTCTTGGTAATGTTAGTAATTAAGATTTAAAGCTTTTAACCAATAAAAATCTTAAATGTTTTGATGGAAATGTAACTACTGAATAATTTTGTGATAAGGCAAACAATTTCTTCTATTAAAAATATTTTGATAGTACTGCAAGGATCAATTTGATTCATTATTTTGAACTCGAATAAAAATAATTATGCAATATTTGTATTAACATTTTTATAGTTTTATTTTTAGTTTGCCATGCCTTATAAATAAATAAAATGTCTAGCACATAAATAAAATATTTCACAAAATTTTGAACATAATCTACTTTTGAATTCCCACATTGTCATTTGAAAGTAACCCTCCTTAATGCAAAGCAATGCCACTCGGAGATAAATAAAATTTGCGAGTGCATCCTTTTAGCTAGATTTTTTATGCTTAACAAGCCATTTCAATAAAATTTGACAAATTTGTTATTTATAATGAAATAAGGAAAATTGACTATACCTAATTGTTTGGAATTTTTTTACCTGTATTCTAAAGGCTATAAGATACTATCAAATGGTTTAATTTTAAATAAATTATTGAAAATAAAGTTTATTAGTAAAATATTTTGTCCGCTAATATATTACTTTAAAGCTGGAATGAAACATGTCAATGAACTTTTCCAAACATAACAAGTATAATATAAGTTTTTGGTTTTTAAAATAATATGTTTAAAGTTAATTTTTAATCAAATTAAATGTTAAAATGAGCTTCATCTGTTTAAGCACATCTTTGACTACAACTTATTTGACATAAATTAATCAATCGCCTCGAAGTAAATAATACTTTATCCATTATAATGTATTTTGTATCAATATGTTAGACTTTGATAAATATATTTAAATATCATTGTAAATACAGACATTTGTTTTGTTAGCGGTGTTGCTTACTTGGTGGAATTAAAGTTGCTGTGCGAGTTGCATCTCAAGTATTACAGTCTAGAAAATCTCCTCACACAACTCTTGAGATATTCGTATTTAACACCTCAGTCCTTCCTTTTCTCCTAATAATGGCCCAATAAAGGTTTTTTTCCTTCTAGACTGCTTGTTTACCTTAAAATATTTTCCCTTAACACACACACAAAACACTATACTCTGATATCACTATTTATTTCAGTATAAAATTGACTAATATAATAAAAATTACTTTATCGGCTCTTATTTTGAATAAACACAAGGAATTTTTTTAAATTTACATATTCACACAATTTACTCAAATAGTCTAAATATTCAAAGCTATAGACAAAAAGAGTTCTACAAACTATTTTAATTAAAATACCACACATTCAGAGCTTTGGATGGTTTATAAAAAATATAATAAAAAAAAAACTTTACATGCAAATTAATATTTGTGACACACGAAAATGTATGGTTATTTAAGATTGGGAAACATTTTATTTCTTTGTTAAGGCTGTAAAGTGGTTAAACAAGTCCAGAGACTAATAAGAGGACGGACCCTGGCAGCTAAAGTTCGTCCAAAGCAATTTAAATTTATTGACAACTACAGTCCCGCATCACTATTATGTTAGACTGTATTGCTGGTGACAGGTAGGTTGGGGTTCAAATCCCGGTCGGATGTTCTGAAAGTTTTTCTTTTTTTTTTCTAAATAGTTTCCCATTCTTCCTTTGTCCAAATGTGGGTATGTTTCTTCTAAAATTATACCCTTCTCATCTCTATTTTATTAGCTTAGTTATTAATTAATATCTGCTTGTGTATAGCCTGAATTAATACTAAGACACGGTGGAAAAAACCCCTCCAGACTCGATAGTCTCGCGAATGTTTTGTCACTTTTGGGGAAGAAAGTCATACTGACTTAAAATTGTTAAATTGATAAAATACCAATGTTAATGAGAAGCCATATATCTGTAACTAAAGCCAAAGGGACTTGGAGTTTAATATTGTCCTACATTGATATACAAACTTATGAAATTAATTTAAATATAATTAACTGGAATGATTTAGTGAGGTCGTGTAAAATAAATAGTTTAACAGACTATGCTGTGAGAACCTACAAAACTAAACTAATTTAGAAACATTACATTGGCGACGAGGATGGGATTCAAGTAACTTAGTTCGTTAAAGTCAATGTTGGCCATGGCTGGTTATATTGGGCATCTTAAGGAATTTAAATTTAATTTAAGAGAGATCGCTCAGCAGGTGATTGCTGCAAACACATTTTTCGAAGATAGAGATGTTAAAAGGGAACCTGAAATTTTCAAAATGGCCGCTTGTCAACAGGGTATAAATAATCGTCCTCCCAAACAGAATTTTGATCCCTGTTCTCCTTGTGCTGTTTGCGGTTATACAACTCACTCAACAGCACAGTGCAGGTTTGGCAATTATATTCGTGCCATTTGTAAATGTAGGGGGCACTTAAAAAGAATGTGTCCTTCAAAATTCAAGCGGGTCACCTCTAACCTTATGGAAACAGAGGAGAGGAAGGGAGCACAGGAAATATTTAGTTTTTTTTAACCTCAATCACTCTGATGTTGAGAGGTTACCATTCAGTATTGAGGTCACACTAAATGGTGTTCAAATGATTGGACAGCTAGACACTAGGGCTACCTGCAGTGCTATGTCAGAAAGGTAATACAAGAAACATTTTCAGGATGTACGAATTATAAAGAAAAATGAGATAGTTACATTCTACACTGAAGACCTGCAAATAATTCCGTTAGGCAGATGTTCACTTCCAGTTGCCTTTAAAGGGCAGGTAAAACACATAGATTTCCATGTAATACTTAATGATGGCCCTCTTATCTTAGGTAGAGATTTCATACATGTCTTTGGTTTTAAGTTCAGTCAAGTGAACCAAGTAATGATGTCAATTGTTGACCTCAAAAAAAAAATGATTCAGATGTTCCCAGAAGTGTTTACTGACAAATTGGGCACCTTTAACAAGGCAAAAATGTCCCTCAAGTTGAAGCCAGGGGCAGAACCAAAGTTTTTCAAACCAAGAAACATTCCATTTGCTTTAAAACCTAAAGTAGAGCTAGAACTTAAGAGGCTTCAAGATGCAGGTGTTATATCTCCAATTAAATATAGTAAATGGGGAACACCAATAGTGCCTCTAGTGAAGCCTGATGGCTCTGTTATATTATGTGGTGACTATAAAGTAACACTTAACCCATATTTAAAAGTAGACAAGCATCCCTTACCTCATGTAAATGATATATTTTACTCAATGCAAGGGTCTACTACTTTTACCAAAATTGACCTCAAAAATGCCTTTCAACAGATTGAATTAACTGAGGACTCAAAAGAACTAGTTACTATTAGTACCCATAAAGGTCTATTTTGTTATAATAGATGTCCTTTTGGTATTTCTCCAGCCCCTCAAGAGTTTCAGCATAGCATGGAAACTGCTGTAGCAGTCATTGAAGGAGTAGTGGTTTGGCAAGATGACATTGTGGTAGGGGGACATACAATAGAGGAACATAATGAAAGGTTGAATATGGTACTGTCCAGGCTCAGGGAATGTGGATTGACTGCTAATATAACCAAGTGTGTGTTTCAACAATCAGAAATAATTTTTTTAGGCTACATAGTTGGGAAAGATGGGTTGAAATTAGACCAAAATCTAGTCAAACCAGTACTAGAGGCTGAAACACCAAAATTAGTCAGTGAATTAAAGTCATGTCTAGGTATGGTAAAATATTACAGGAGATTCTTGAAGGGGGCTTCTGTCATCTTAAATCCTTTGTATGAACTGATTAAAAAGGGGGTTCCATGGAAGTGCACCTGGGATTTTAATTATACCTTTAATCAATTTAAAAGTGCACTCACCTCAGCCCCTGTTTTGAATCACTATAATCCGGATCTAGAGCTGATATTGTCTACTGATGCAAGTCCTAGGGGCATCTCAGCAGTACTTAGCCAAAAGACCAAAGAGGCTATACGACCTGTCGCATTTACATCTAGAGTATTAACACAAACAAAGAAGAACTACTCCCAGATCCACAAGGAGGCCTTGGCCCTAGTTTATAGAGTACTTAAGTTTTCACAGTATCTTTATATGAGAAAGTTTATTTTGGAGACAGACCATAAACCACTCACTACAATCTTCTGCCCCAAGCGTGGAATTCCAGTCATATCAGCAAATCGATTGCAAAACTTTGCAGAAAGTTTGTCAAGTTTCAACTATGACATAAGATATGTTCCCTCAAGGAAAAATTGTGCTGATTATTTTTCTCGAAGCATCAGTAAGGATGATCCACCACAAGATCTTATAGTGAACCTCGTTAACTATGCAGAAGACAGCAAATATTTGAATAAAAAACTGGTTGCTTCAGAGAGTGTAAAAGATAAAATCTTGAGTAAAGTCATTAAGTTTATTCAAATAGGGTGTCCTAAATTGGTGGATAGGGAGCTTAAGTCATTTCAGTCGGTATCTAGTGAATTATACATAGATCAAGAATGCCTTTTCCGAGGGGACCGAATGGTAATTCCTGTAGCTTTACGAAATAAGGTCTTGGAAGAAATGCATAAGCCACATTTTGGAATAGTTAAAACCAAACTTATGGCCAAAAATTTATTTTGGTGGCCAGGGCTTGGCAAATAAATTTATAATTTGGTTTTAAGCTGTGGTCTATGCCAGAAAGTACAAGATTCCCCTGACAGGTGTGAGCTTATTCCATGGCCGTAGCCAGAAAAACCTTGGAGCCGTGCACACTTGGATTTTTTGGGGCCCATAAATGGGAAGACCTATTTGATGATAATCGACGCTCATTCTAAGTGGCTAGAAATTTGCCAAATGCTGTCAGTAACCACAACAGCCACAATTCGAGCCCTGATGGTTTTATTTGCTCGATTTGGACTACCAGAACTTATTGTATCAGATAATGGCAGTCAACTTGTTCGTTCAAAAGAATATACTGATTTTTGTGACTTACATGTCATAAAATATTGCGCAGGTGCACCACATTTCCCACAAACCAATGGCCAAGCGGAAAATGGTGTTGGCCAGCCATCAAGAGAGCCATTCTTGCGGGAAAAGATGTGTACTTTAACAGGCGCTGGAACCCCTTTGATGTTAAAGCGCCTACAAAAAAACAATTAAAATAAATGGGTTGTCACAATTGTACTTTGTATCGTCGTTGTAAGCCACATTTTCAAAAATTAGGTTACTATATTGATTGTGTAAAAATCTATCTTCCAAAAGTGACATCTGTAAAGCACATGACTAGATTTATGGAACAGGGTCTGATTAAGGGTTGAGGCCACACTAGACTAATATGCTTGAAGCTATCCTTCACCCCTCTTCCCTGCAATCCCACCCACCAACCCCAAACATAATGCCACAAGTAGATGACAACCAATAAATACATATATGTCTGAAATACATTTTCATCATCAACTGTTTACAGTCTGTGGCCGGGCCAGTTTAGTCAAATGTCTCCATCTTCCTCTATCCTTCTAGCACTATTTCTCTTATAATTTCTTCCATTCTTCTCCTCTCACTTGAACACTTTCTGTTATCTGCTCCTCCCCAGTAGCGTTGCTAAGGGGAGGGGTTCCGCGCCGGGTGGAACTTCTCAGGGGGCGGCACTTTTGGTCTACTGCAACGAACAGTCTTTATTCTGCAGTGGTAGTAGCATACAAGACAGACACAATTTTATTATTTACTATTAAAAGAAATAAAATGTAAATACATAATAAAACACTTTAATTTCCCTATAATTCAAATTCTTATCAATAAAACAATAAAACTCAACTTTGATTTCTTAAAATATATATCTTTATATATATGGTGGAAACTTAATCGTAAAATATTCAAGCATGAATCCAGCGTAGACCATGTGTTCGGGCTTTCACAGAGTGGAAAGAGTTGGAAATTAGAATCCGACATGAAACAACAATTGATGAAAAGAAGTTAAAAACGAAGTGAAGAAGTGGAGGGACGTACTATAGCCTATGACAAATAAATTTGTGATGATCTTGGGATGGTCATGTAGCGTCAACGTTGATGTAGAAAGAAAAAAAAAAGATGGCTGATGAAGAATCACGAGATGCTGAAGTGGCATATTAAATGAGTTTAAAAGAGAAATACTTTCTTTGCTGTACAGAGTGATCCAGTAAATTACTCTCAGATTTCAATAGCATCTTCTTGCTGAGAAAAATACGTTTCTCACTCCATCAAATCTTTTGAATGATAAATACGAGTATCAACTATATAATGACTACTGTTACGATGACATTTATAAGGAAGAGTTCCTCGTTGAGATAAAAAGATTTGTAGAGTTTTATTGTTGTTGCTGCTACGCAAGACGAAACAGAGACGAGGAAGGAATATCCCCTTGAACTTATGCAGTTTATTAAAAAAAATACAGTATTGGGAAATCAATTCCAAATATTGTAATACTTCTAATAACTTCCCCAACAATTTCTGTTAGTGTTGCTGCCTGTGAATTGAGTTTTTCTCGATTAAAATTGATCAAGAACTACCTTGCTGTTAAGAAATATCGCCATACTTTATGTATAACAGCAACAGAAAAGCAAGAAAAATAATATTGTAGAGTGTTGTAATTAAATTGTTCACTTCATATATAAACAAGGTGTCTTATATTCTTCCTCCCCCCACCCTCAATACGTCGTTTTGACTTTTGTTGAAGTATGTTGTGTATCTTGGCCTCCCTTGCAGTCTTTTTCCCCACATACTTCATTTCCAACATATATTATTACATGTTTTAATTTAATATTAATTATATTATTTTTTAATAACTATTCATGCTTGGAATAAACTAATAAATAAAAGTAAATTATATCATTATAGCATGTAATAAATTAATAAATGTATTATGCAAACCCACCTTTTAGTAGGTTGTTGTATTTATAAAGTCACACATAAGGTAACTATAAAAAATGTACTTAAATTTAACACTGAAATGTTTTCATTTCAAAATACTGGCAGCGGCAGGCGCGATGGCCCAGGAATGACTAATTTTCTTAGCCTTTACATTAGAAATTCAATAGCTTTACATTAAAATAAGAACCCTAATGCCTTCTAATATTATTATTTCAGATTTCATATTTACTTTGGTTCATTAATTACAGTTTTTGTTTATTCAACATTTCTCACGCCCAAATAAAAAAAATTGTGGCCCAAAATGTGCCCCCCCCCCAAAAAAAAAACCCCAACAATTTGTTCCCTATGCTGCAGCCTAATCAGCCTAATGGTTAATCTGGCCCTGCTTATCAATACATTAAATATCATCTAGAGGCTCTTTGACCGACGGTGTTGGAGTCATGGTCGTTGTTAGATAAATAGTATTATAATATACAAACAAAAGTTAATGTGTAATCTTGTAATTTTGTATTTTAATTTGAGGTTTCATTAATTAGTATCCAGTATTAATAATTTTAGCATAATGTTAAAAATCTTTAGTGGAGATGGAACCCTCGAACCTTCCAATTCTTAAATATATTTGAGGATTAGAGATAAAATATTGATAATTCAAAATTGAAATTTATTTTAGAGCTTTACTGTTTGTTGGGGGCTTCTTATCCGCTACGTAACTAATGAACAAGCTTAAAAATTATAGCTCAGAACATTTATTTAAAACTCAACTGAGGTTGAAGAGTAATTATATATTTTTAAAATCATCTTATTAAATTTCTATTTCTTCTTATGTTAATTATTCTTTCAAGATTCAAATTCATATTTAAAATGAAGATTAGTACTCGTATTAGAGTTGATTCGAACCCAATACAGATTATTTAATAATAAACTGTCAATAAACAAACACAAACTGTTTATATAACAATGAGAATAGTATAAAATAGGTGACCTGGCGGTCTAGGGGTAAGGTGTCAGACTTCTATGCTAGCGGCCGGGGTTCAATCCTAGGTCCCGGCACAGATTTATCTGATTACCAAACCCTTCCTTCACCTCTGACAAGACATCTTGTGAATGTGGGGAATGCCAGGCCTCCACCGTGGTTCGGATTCCACGTTAAACTGTAGGTCCTTCATTTCATCTCACAATCACCCTACCATTACACATTAGCGTAAGTGCGTATAACCCGAACGGGTAGTAAGATGCGGTGCTAATAATAATAATAGTATAAAATATCCCCAACAATGTTAGTTTTAGAACCAGCAACTATTGACCTAAAGAATACCGTAACTTCCCAACAAATACATAGAACTATATTTTATACACAGTCTCAATTTCTGTTCAAACGAAGGACTATATTATTTTATATGAAAAGAGGCACTTTAGAGCGCACGCGCTATTTTGATTCATCCCGCGTGGAATGGAAACATGTTTGAATGAAAATAGAATCCATCCTCCCCCCCTCCCCCCTTCTTCCTTCTTGACGCTTCAGGCGGAATCTCTCTCGTTTTCAAACGCAAAGGACTGCGGGAAACACGCGAGTAGAAACTGAAACACATTTTTATAAGAGATTCATTTGTTTGGTCTGGTTATTGAATAGAGCTTCACCGCCGTTAGGGGTGAAGTAATAAAAATTCAATCGCATATTAGTTTTTTTTTTATATAGAAGCCCTACGGATGTTTACATTTGACTGATACAAAAGAGGTTTTTTTTATATGGTGAAGGTGGCTAACAATAATAGTATCTTGCTAGTAGTTTTAAATATCACGTTTTCTTTGGACACAAAATACTCCCCCTTCAGGAAAAGGGTCGATTATTATTTATTGAAGTCAGTAGGTAAACTCTTGTCTGCAAACAAGACGCTGCCCTACACAACCGATTGTGGTTAGAGAACGAAACTAATCTTGCTTTTCCATGAGCTGTCTTCAAATATGATTATGATGATATCCATATTTCCTGTGACCCCAGTGACCTTGAGAAGAGGAGGCCATTGTTTGTCGAGGGGTGACACACTGATAAGTTATCAGGTTTTTAGAAAAAGGACGGCTTGGCAAAGAGGAAAGGGAGACGGTGACGCAATACTTGCTAATAGACAACAATGTGTGTGTTTTATTAGGAATAAGGCGTCGATAATCTCGCATTGGTTGACATTTTTTGAGCAGCCTTTCTCTCTAATCCTCATTCTCTCAATTAGTACTAACCTAATATAAATGTTTCTAACGGCGCAACTCAAGAGGGGCTCTTAACATTGTGTTGTGTTCTTTGAAACCCTTATAACTTATAAATTACAGTCGGATCGATGTGAGGAAAAACTCCCTAGTGCATTTAAAAAATAAACATAGATTACCCAACATTTACAAAAAAAAACTATATTTATTTGATAGTTGCCTAAATTAACATATATCAAAAGGACATATATACATACATAGATACATAAATACAAACATACATGCATACATACACACATACATACATACATACATACATGCATACATACATACATACATACATACAAACATACATGCATACATACACACATACATACATACATACATACATACATGCATACATACTTACATACATACATGCATACATACATACATACATACACACATACATACATACATACACACATACACACATACCTACATACATACACACATACATAATACATACATACTTACATACACACATACACACATACCTACATACATACACACATACATAATACATACATACTTACATACACACATACATACATACATACATACATACTCACATACATGCATACATGCATACATACATACATACATACTCACATACATGCATACATACACACATACATACATACACACATACACACATACCTACATACATACATACATACATACATACACACATACATACATACATACATACATACATACATACTCACATACATGCATACATACATACATACATACATACATACATACATACATACATACATACATACATACATACATACAAACATACATACACACATACATATATAAATACATACATGCATATATACACACATACATACATGCATAAATACATAAATATTATATACATAAAAGTAGATCTAATAACGTTTTGAAGTGTTGATAAGGGTATTTCTATGGTAAGCCAACTAAAAATCTTTCGCTGTAATATCAGGCAAAGATCAAATCCTCGGCCTCTACTGGGACTCGAACCAAATTATCTCAACAATAGTTGACAAGACCACGACGCCCCGACTCTCTTGCCCAAAGCACGAGGCTTATTTTATAATCTCAAGGGGCTAGACCCATATACCTTGCAAACTAACTTTACATAACAAATCTCATTCTTGGACGTCAGATTATAAAATGTTTTATTTTAAATACAAAACTGATAAATTTGCCAATTAAACACTACAATAAGATATGGAATGAAAAATGTTTTAAAATTTTTATTTTTATTATTCATACAAGCGAAAGAGTTAATTTAAATGAAAATATTTAAACCTTATTTTATATCAGAAACACAAGACTAATTTTTCCCCACGACTACAATTTTTATTATAATACCCTTTTTTAAGTTTTTTGTATGATAGGACTTCTCTACAGCTTCAAATTTATTCTAAGGACCTTATCTCCAACCAACACTTCGGCCACTCAACAGAATCTTAGATTTGAGATTTATATCTAATTAGTGTATATATATACTTATGACGATAATGTGCTAGGAATAAGTAATGTTGGATTTAGAGGATGTGTAGCCGCATTTGTCTGTATGGAGGGTGGAAAACTATTCAGGCAAAAACCACCCTCAGTACACTCAACCGGGATTCTAACCCCGGTCTTCCCATCATCAGCAAGCCAGTCTTATGTGATAGTGGCTTCTTAGGCCAGCGATCCACAAACTGTGTACCGCGGCGGCAAATTATTTCTGCTACATAGGTAAAGAAAGAGTTTACCAAAGAACAAAAAAAAATTGGGTAAATTATTAATTTTCCAAAAAACACTTGATTTAGCCAGTTTATTATAAATATAAAGAACGAATGGTTTAAGCCTAACTAGCAATACATGTATATAAGTACTTTAAATGTATATAAATGCATTAAAAGTTACTAGATATACCTACCGCATAGTCATACAAGTAATGTGATCTACCATGTGTGTGTTCATATACACATATATACATGCCACCATTTTATATATATATATATATATATACCTGGTATACATCGGGTAACTTTTTTAACTGTCTGATAAGGCGGTAGAGGTATGCAGAAGAATTTAATCTGTAGCTCAGATATTAATTTTTTTAAATGTATATTAAAATTTGTAATGTTTGCTAGGGACCATTTCTTATTGCGTTTTTGTGTGACAATGTTAGTTGTTGATGGATTATCTTGACTTGTAGAACCAACACAAAAAACATACGCTGAATCTTTAAATTATAATTTAGTGAATAAGAAGAACTAAGCTAATTTCGCAGTCATACATTTTCAACCCTTGCCAGTAATTGAGAACAGAACCCGGTTGTAGGTCAAGGACAAGATAAAAACATGATATATTTCAATAATCTATCACATATGGTCAAGCTAATCAAGGCCCACTTAACCTACGCCAGCCAAGTATTTATTAAGACATCCCTTAATCTTAAACTAAGATACCCGGGACTTGTGGTCGGTCCCTCTGACCACTCAGCCACGGGAATGGACAGTGCTACGTTATGTTAGCCCATTTGGAAGAAGTACAGAAGGGGTGAAACGAAGTTGAATCAAATAATTTGAATATTCCCGAAGGCAAATCGAAGCTTGAATATTTTATATTGAAAAAAATTTATATTGGTAAAATTTATATAGCTTTTGATACTAAATCTTACTTTGTGCGTGTGAAAATGTACATATTTCAGCCAAACTTGATAAATTACGTTAGTACAAATTTTTGTTGTGTACTGTAAACAACTATTATTATTATTATTATTATTATCACCGCGTCTTACTACCCGTTCGGGTTATACGCACTTACGCTAATGTGTAACGGTAGGNGATGAAATGGAGGACCTACAGTTTAACGTGGAATCCGAACCACGGTGGAGGCCTGGCATTCCTCACATTCACAAGATGTCTTGTCAGAGGTGAAGGAAGGGTTTGGTAATCAGATAAATCTGTGTCGGGACCGAGAATTGAACCCCGGCCGCCAGCACAGAAGTCTGACACCTTACCCCTAGACCGCCAGGTCACCTGTAAACAACTACAGAAAATGAAAAATAAATCGAGCCTACATGTGTATTTTGTTTGTCAATATTTTTATTGAGGAAGCTTCATAAATATCGAATCTAATTTTTTTTTTCGAAACAAAGTCAAAGTTTTCGGAACTTAGTGCAGCCCTAGCAATTACTACTACTATTATTACTACTACTACTACTACTACTACTACTACTACTACTACTACTACTACTACTACTACTACTTCTATTACTACTAAGCTCCTAAACATTTATTTGCTGGTGTTTTAAACTACTAGCGCCTGTAATCCCCCTTGTAATTAACTAAGAATGCTTTTACTGAACGTGAATAACACATTTGTGACCATCGACGAGTTTCGAACCTAAGTTGTTTATCATCGTCCGAAATAAAACACTTTAACAATATTGTCTATAGCTGAGACACTACAATCGTTTTGAATCTACTCTATAATATAACACTTTATCAAACGTTATAATATTCCTATATTGGGGAATGATCATAAACGTATAACTCGAACGGGCAGTAAGACATGTTGTAAAAAAAAAAAGTATTACCATGCAACCCAATTTCAGTAGGAAGGAACTTTTTTTTGTCAGTTATAAGTGTTTCTAAAACATTGTTCATATAGTTAAACGCATACTCTGCCGCCCATTTTTCCTACCTTAATTTATAGCCTTTTAAATCTCAGTCTCCCCCCCTTCCGCCCCTCATACACCGACACATATATACCATATACACAAGTGCTATCTGTGGAATGACAGATAAAAAGTGCTCACATTATTTGATTATTTATTATAGTGAGGTTTCAAAAATAGTAAGAATCTAAGCAAAGACTTGAAAAATTGAAATAAATACTTTTACACTATTACAACACACAAATTCAAATATTGTATAAATTAAAAATATAAAGTCTGTATTAGTAGACTGTAGAACATGTTACTACAGATAAAATATTGTCCTGTACACAATAAGAAAATACTCTGTAGTAGCTTTCGCCTTGATTTCTGTGGAGCGAACTGGTTGATGATGCCAGACAAATCCCTTTTATCCAACAGGTGACCTTCAATTAAGACGAGTGTCAGTGAATTAAGGCGATACAGTGTCATGTTTGGACGCAGACACAGTAAACCACAACAATCACACACACGATGGAGTCATACAATTATTTTAACTGGCATAAAAAGATTATTTTTTTGTCATTCAAAATTTGCTGCCCCTAAAATTTGCCGCCTTAGGCATTTGCCTACTAGGCCTGCCTATGCGTAAATACGCTCCTAGTTAAACGTATATTCATGACGTGATCTTCATATCTCACTTTTGATAAATACTGTCAATAAGTTACTTAGTACTTGCTTACTCTATGACACTAGGAGCTCCAAAATTTCATCGCCTCATTTACAAAAGTACGCCACCTATCCCTATCTTGAGCTAGCTATATCCAGTCCACCTCATTAAATCCTATCTTTTCCAGGTCCATTCTAATGTTATCCTCCCATCTGCGCCTAGGTCTTCACAATGGGTTTGCCAGTCAATACCCTGAACACGGTTCTAGATTCTCTTATTCGCGCTGAATGTCCTGCCCACCGTAATACACGAGACTTGACTATCATAATAATGTCTTCTGATGAGTTCAGGTTGTATAACTAATCATTATATAACCTCCTCCACTCCCTAGAAGACTCATCCCTTTACCTATTACTTACTAGTGAATAATACTAATAACAATGTGAACAATTCTGACTTCAAAAATATGTTTGTATTTTTATAAAGTTTCTTTCTGCCGAAATCCCGTTGTTGTGTAGTCATGCAACTTCCCTTGTGGAACTGTATTGTTTGCTCTGTAGAGCTCCACTTTAGTCCACACGAGTAAAATAACAAACAGTTGTGTGTCGTCCACAAACATAGACCTACGACTGAAACCCTCACCCGTGCTCACAATCGTTGAGGCAGTGTGTTTCAGGCGATATAGGCCTATATCGACAATCTGAGAAATACTTTGATCATAATTCAAGCGGTGTAGAAAATAGATTCTTCTTTTAAAAAAAAGTTCTATTGCATCTTACTGCCAACTCGAGCTGTTTTCAAATTACACTAGATAGCTGAACTGAAGGCACAAGATGAAGAGGGTGAATTTTAATAAAGCTATCAGGATGCTCCTTGCACCTGGCGAGCATTGAGCTTAGCTACTCTATTATTGCTTATTATATTTGTCTTGTGGTTGACCTCGGGGGTCTTGGGGTAAAGTTCTGGCCTTAGGATCCGATGTTTGTGGGTTCAAACCCAGCTGAGGTTAACGGATGTATCTTGATCTATATAAATTTGTAGCACAACTTTCTTCGGAGGTACAGTAAAACCGTCGGACCCGGGACGATTGTGGCATGTGAAAGATCCCTGGAAGCAAGGACGTAGCCAGCAAATACTTTCAGGGGGAGTTTGATGGGGCACATCCCCCAATTGCTTGAGGTTATGAAAAATTATAAGTGATAGACGATTCTAAAAGCTCTCTAAAGTGCTTTTTATGTTAACACAGCCCCCCAATTTGTACTTGTATCTTAATTTTGAAATTGTTTGAACCAAAAATAAAAACATGTATATTTTGTTGATACAATTTTGGTGGGTAGGGTCGTATTGATATGACCACATCTCTGCCACTCCAGTCTACTCGTATTGATATCACCACATATCTGGCATTCCAGTCTACTCGT